>RJWJ010004472.1:0-65918 GCA_004363605.1 Indri indri
CCCCCGCTCCCCCTCCCCTCTCCTCCCCCCTCCGCCTCACTCTCATGAGGACCCCAGTGATTACCTGGAGCCCACCCAACTAACCTCAAGATCCTCAATCACATCTGCAAATCCTTTTTCCATGTAAGGTAATATGCACAGGTTTGGGGATAAGGACACAGACGTCTTTGCTGGGGGGCTTCATTCCGCCTACAGATGGTCATCTTTGGTGAAGTGTGAGGATCCTAACCTTGGAATACGGTCTTTCTGTCCTTCCAACGGAGGTGGCCCGAGCAGTACTTTCAGGCAAAGGAATAGTTTCTCTTACACAGTTCTTTGTCCGTTTATGTTTATAAATTAACAACTGGGGAAATGTGCTATGGTAATTGAAGATATGACGAACTTCTGCACAAGTTTGGTTTAAATTTTTTTTTTAAATTTTTAACTGGTGTTGTTTTGGATATTTAGTTAATTTGGTGGCTTTCTTCTTTTCCCTCTTTTAAACAAACCTGTGATGAATTTCTGTTACGTAAAAAAAAAAAAAATTCCTGTACATCATTTTCCTTGGCATAAATTTTGAGAAGCGAGATTACAGAGTCAAATGACGTAGAAATATTTTAGAAACACTCACCTTATAGAGAAATCTAATAGTGTCTCAGTTTGTTTCTGCTGCTATAAAGAAATGCCTGAGGCTGGGTAATTTGTAAAGAAAAGAGGTTTATAAGCAGTTGTGGGAATCTGGTCTCTTCTGCACAGGGAATATGTGTCTGCTGTTCCCACTCAGCACCTCTGTGAACACGTGTGTGTTTTCTCTGCTGACTGCTTATAAAGCAGCTCATTTGTTTACATTAAGACAGAAAAGCACAGGATATTGGTTTTTACCTTACGTTTTTGAGGAGTGGAAAATACACTTGGCGTAGGAAATAAATTGGTCTTCTGGCCAAAAATATACAGGGTTTAGAATCTCAGAACCGTGGTTTGGAGAAAAAAACTACATTTAAAAAAAAAAAGTTGGAATGCTAATAAAAAGGATTGCTCTGTTTCGAAATTAGATAAACTAATTATTCTCGTCCATCCACATGGGATCACACCTGTGGAGTTAAAGATTGTGAACAATGTGGGGAGAATCTGAGCTCCGGAATCAGAACAGGTGTGGATAGTTCTGGTGGTGGGAAGCTTTCATCAGATACTTAATTTAAGATTGATGGTAAAATCTGTATGAAGAGTTGTTATAAGACTCTAACCACAGAAAGGCTGGGCAAGTTTGAGGCAGATGTATTGGTCCTGCAGAGCTGAGCAGTGAGTTTCCCCAGTGAGTGAAGATAGTTCCTCTCATCCCCATTTCTATTCATGTTTGGTAGTACTGACATCTAGACCCAGGCACCCCAGAAAAATATGTTGTCGTAAAGGTAGAGTTTATTTTTCTGCACCAGGTGTTTTTTTTTTTTTTAAAGTTTATTCTAGTAGATTTAGAGTGTACCAGTTGGATTCCATTACATATATAGTATAGCAGGTGTTTCTTCTTCTTCTTTTTTTTTTTTTTTTTTGAAACGGAGTCTCTGTCACCTGGGCTAGAGTGCCGTGGCATCAGCCTAGCTCACAGCCAACTCAAACTCCTGGGCTCAAGGGATTCTCTTGCCTCAGCCTCCCGAGTAGCTGGGACTACAGGCACCACCACACCCGGGTAATTTTTTCTATTTTTAGTAGAGATGGGGTCTCGCTCTTGCTCAGGCTGATCTCAAACTCCTGACCTCAAGCGATCCTCCCACCTCGGCCTCCCGAAGTGTTAGGATTACAGGTGTGAGCCACTGTGCCCGGCCTTAGCAGGTGTTTCTTATAACCCCAGTTGGCTCATAAATGTAATTGGTAAGTAGAGGAATAATGTTAGCAAAATGTGATTGTATCAGTTCATTTGCAGTTTTTCCTAGGTAAGGGGAATCAGGGAATCAGAATAGAGGAGTAGAATCGCATTCTTTTGTAGGAAAGGACAAAGCTCTTAGCTGGAGTGTTGCACAGATGTGTGTCCTGTTGGCTCTATTCTTTTTTTTTTTTTTTTTTTTTTTTTTTGAGACTGGGTCTTGCCCTGTTGCCGTGGCTAGAAGTGTAGTGGCATCATCATAGCTCACAGCAACCTCAAACTCCTGGGCTCAAGTGAGCCTCCTGCCTCAGCCTCTCAAGTAGCTGGGACTATAGGCACGTGCCACCACAGCTGGGTAATTTTTCTATTTTTTTGTCTCACTCTTGCTCAGGCTGGTCTCCAACTCCTGACCTCAGGCAATCCTCCCCTCTCGGCCTCCCAGATTGCTAGGATTACAGGTGTGAGACACTGCGCCCAGCCCTGTTGGCTCTATTTTTAGACAATTTAGTATGAGCAACCTACACCTGGGCCTCCCTTGACAGAGAGGAGCACCCTTGGCCTGGTAGGATTCTCAGCTTGTGGCAGGTTGCACTTTTCTCCTGTGCTCAGAGGTTCACTTTCTTCTTCGTCTCCTCAGTGATCACGAGCCAGCATCTACACTCTCTTGTTTTGGAGCATTAAAAAACAAAACAAAACAAAAAAAATTTTTTGTTTTGAGATAGTTGTAGGTTTTCATGCAGTTGCTGGAAATAATACAGAGATCCCATGTCCCTTCACCCAGTTTCCCCCAATGGTAACATCTTGCATAACTAGAACACAATTGTCATAACCAGGATATTGACATTGACACAATCCATCCATCTTATTCGGATTGTTCCAGTTTCATGTGCACTCTTACACACGTATGTGTATTTAATTCTGGACAGTTTTATCACGTGTATATTTGTGTGACCACCACCAAAATCAAGATGTAGAGCAATCTGTCGGAATGATCCCCTGGTGCTACCTCTTTGTAGCTACAGCTACCCCCACTCCTCCCCACATTCTTGGCAACCAGTAATCTGTTCTTCATCTCTATAATTTTATGTTTAAAATGCTATATTAATGGAATCGTAAAGTGTGCAATTGTGGGGAGTTGGCTTTTTTCACTCAACGTCATTCCCTTGAGATCCGTCCAAGTTGCTGTCTCATGAGTTTGTTCCTCCTTAGTGCTGAGTGGCGCCCCGGGGTGTGTGTGTGCTGCAGGTCAACTCTTCACCTCCCAAGGAATATTTAGGTCATTCCCAGGTTTTGGCTTTTATGAATAAAGATGCTGTGAACATTCACGTACAGATTTTTCTTTGAACATGGGTTTCCATTTCTCTGGGATTAATGCCCAGGAGTGCAGTAGTGGGGTTTGTGTATTTTTAGCATCCCACGAGGTGGCGGCATTCAGCTGTGATTGCTCTTTTGGTTAGTGTTCTGGTTACAAAGGTAAACAGCTTTGAGGAGCCTGCCCCAGTCGTGCTTTTCCCATAGATCCTTTTACTTGGATGAGCCTTTTGTCCAAACTCAAGGTTTTTCAGAAATGCATATGTCGTGTCAGATCCGAAACACTTTATTAAAGGTTAAGGGCTGCGGGAATAGGTGGAGTCACAAACGGTAAAGACTGAGTTTCCTTCTCCTTTTGCCAGGGATGACGGCCCCTCTTCCTCAGTCTCCGCGCTCAGGCGCCTGGAACGGAGTCAGTGGACGGACAAGATGGATTTGCGGTTTGGCTTTGAGCGGCTGAAGGAGCCTGGTGAGAAAACCGGCTGGCTCATCAACATGCATCCCGTAAGCACCAGTGCGGTCCCTCGGTCTTCCCCACTCAGGAGGGCAGTTGCACCCCTTCTCGTCAGAGCATGGTCCTTGTCTGAAGAGTAGGGGGTGTGGGGGGGCCTGCTGTTTGGGTGATGCAGGTGGGAGGTGTGACTGTTCCCAGCTCCCCTCCTCTCCTGTCTAACATCATGGAGGGGCCACCTGTCAGCCGTCGGAGCTTTCCAGGATCATGAGGGAGAAATTCAGAGAAATCCCCACTGCGGGGCTGCTGTAGATGAGGCTAGCAGTGTTCATGCGGAGGTGGAGTAAAGAGCTAGATGGTTTTGTTTTTCAAGTGCTCAGTTTCTCAGAGTAGAAGGGAAAGGGTTTTACGCTGTGCAGAGGATAATCTTCCGCCCATGCCGACTGACTCTCTTGTAGACTGAGATCTTAGATGAAGATAAACACTTAGTCAGCGCGGTGGATTACTACTTTATTCAGGACGATGGGAGCAGATTTAAGGTAAGCCCCTGGCCCCAAGAAGCTAAAACCCACTTGTGACGAGTGGCTGGGTGTTCATTTAGCTCTGCCACTGCAGGCAGTGGGAGGCTTCTGATGCACAGCTGGGAGCTGCATCAGGCGTGACCTAAGGCGCTCGAGAGAACTTAGCTCAGGAAGACTCTGAAAGGCAGGTGGTGGTGTGTGTCAGATTCTTGCCCTGAGATATGAGCAGATCCGAATTTCCTGTTACACCATCTCTCTTAAGAGCTCTCAAGGTCAAGGATGCATTGGATTTAGGCTGCTCATAGGTTATAACAGCAAACAGTCTGTCTTCACTTTTCTCTCTTTTTCCTTGCTCATCGCTCCTGGATGGGTTGGTGCCTGTTGCAGGTGGCCCTGCCCTATAAACCATATTTCTACATTGCAACCAGAAAGGTAAGTCTATGTTTCATGGAATCTGCTCAGATGACCTGTGGTGGGCTTCAGAATTGGGAAATAGGCAAGGGAGGAAATACCTTTCACCAACGGAAAGTCTTTCATTCTGGTCCTGATTTAGGGTTGTGAGCGAGAAGTTTCATCTTTTCTTTCCAAGAAGTTTCAGGGTAAAATTGCAAAAGTAGAGACTGTCCCCAAAGAGGATCTGGACTTGGTGAGTATCACCCAGACCTTCCAAGGGTAAATGAGGCTGCTGTTCACATTGTCTGTGGCAGATGAGGTCGGAAGAGGTAGAAGGTTAGGTTATCCATTGGGCGGTGGGGTATGGTAAAGTCCTCTGCAAAGTAGGGGCCAGGCGCAGTGGTTCATGCCTGTAATCCCAGTATTTTGGGAGGCCGAGGCAGGAGGATTGCTTGAGGCCAGGAGTTCAAGACCAGCAATATAGCGAGACCCTGTCACTACAAAAAATTTTTTAAAAAGTAGCTGGGCGTGGGATCGCACATATATAATCCCACCTACTCAGGAGGCTGAGGCAGGAGGATCACTTGAGCCCAGGAGTTTGAGGCTTCAGGGAGCTATGACGATACCACTGTACTGTAGCCTGGGCAACAGAGTGAAAGCCTGTCTCTTAAAAAAAAAAAAAAAAAAGGTGACGTTAGTTGGTGCCACATTCAGAGTTGGACAGGGTGCTTTGGAGTCAGTGACTCTTTGGGTATGTTTACCTTTGAGACTTTATTTACCCTTCTGTTTTCTCTCACCAGCAAAGTCCTGTCTCTCTTGAACTCATGGGTGTGATCTCTTTTACTTCCTTAGCCAAATCACTTAGTGGGTTTGAAGCGAAATTACATCAAGCTGTCCTTCCACACGGTGGAGGATCTTGTCAAAGTGAGGAAGGAGATTTCCCCTGCTGTGAAGAAGAACCGGGAGCAGGACCATGCCAGTGATGCATACACAGCTATGCTCTCCAGGTAAACTTCATTCTCAAGAGGAAGTGCCCACTGGTCCAGAGTGACAAGATGGGTAGGGGGCAGGAAAATCAGCAGTGAAGGACCTTAATGATGGCTCCACGTGATGTGGAAACACTTGAGCAGTCAGGTAGAAATTTCTGTATCCTCTGATTAAATACGGTGGCCTCCCAGGTTGTATTTTATTTTGTATTTTAGCTCTCCTTATGTAGGGGGTGGGTTTGTGGCTGTAAAATTGAGTTGCTGTAACAATAAAGACATTTTAGAGGGAGAAAGATCCCTTATCCCACCCCCAACATAGACATCTACAGATTTTTATTAAGTGCCAAGATTCATACAGCATGTCTTCCCCAGAGAACCTTGGGTGTTAATAGAGAAATCTGAGTATAGAACACCAAACACTATTCATCAAATGTTTAAGTATCAACAGTAATAGGAAGCAAGGAAAAAGATGAAATCTTGAGTAATTAAGTTTGGATGACTTCAGAAGAGCTAATCTTATCCTCTGACAAAAGATCAGTTGTGACCCTGAGCATTTCTGCCGTCCTGACCCGTCTTCCCCAGCACTGCCGTAAATTACTTTTCAAAATATTGGAAGGTGAGACTCTGAGACTGAGTCCTCAGAGGCCAGAGTCATATCTGAGTCTTGTCTTTTTTTTCCCTGAACAGTCAATTCAGTATTTGAGCTTAGTGGGCTGATAGCGGCCACAGGGATGGGCCACATCCGTAGACACAGCAGAGACCCATGCGTAGGCTGTGCGAAGTGGGGCCTCAGTAACAGAGAGGACCTGGAGGGGTGGCCACCCCGGTGCTGTCCTCACTGGCACCACTGAGGGTTGTTTTCTTTTTTCTCTTAATTGGGGTGTAATTTCCATCCTATTAAATGCACACATCTTAAGCATATGTTGCATTTTCTCATGTCTGTGGCCTGTTGCTCCGGGAAGGTGATCATCAAAGGCCATTCATTAGGGAAGGGCTGCCCTGGTCATCGACAGACACCACCTTGATTTTTCTTTTGTGTTTACCCTGTGAACTCTGGTCTTCACCTCTCCAGCCCCCAGCAGAGGATAGTTGAGTTAGCCACACTCTCTTTGTCTCCCAGCGTTCTGCAAGGGGGCAGTGTGATCACCGATGAAGAGGAGGCCTCTAAGAAGATAGCCGACCAGCTGGACAACATCGTGGACATGCGCGAGTACGACGTCCCCTACCACATCCGCCTCTCCATTGACCTGAAGATCCATGTGGTGAGTGCGACGGGGCCAGGCAACTGCTCATGCGAAGTTCCCGACAGTCAGGGGATGACACTTATGGGTAAATCCACAGAGAAATAGGCTTCCCTGGACGTAGAGCTCTAATAACACACTACACATTCTGCAGGCCCATTGGTACAATGTCAGACACCGAGGGAATGCTTTGCCTGTGGAAATCACCCGGCGAGATGACCTTGTTGAACGCCCTGTGAGTGCTGTTTTCATTTCCTCTGTCCTGAAATTTCACCTTTTCTGGAGAGAGCACATTCAGTGCTGAAAGGTGGATTCGACTCAAAAATTTGTTTGCTTCTTTTTCCTCAAGTGCTTTCTTAAAACAGTTACGGAATTAAAATTTTTTTCATGTGTTTTTGACCTGAGACCATCATTTCATTTAGCATCGTACGTTACCACGTGGCATCAGTATTTGAGCTAGGCTGGATTTGGATGTTTGAGGAAAAGCTATCGCTTCCATTTTCCAAGTTGATAGTGAAGTGACATGGCGGGAAATGGATTCGCAACTGGAAGGCCTTGGTTCAAGCATGGCTTTGTGACCTTAGGAAAGTCCTTATTCAGTTTTCTCATTTCCAAAATGAAGATGCCAGCGCTGTACCGCAGCCACCTGTCAGGGCTGTTGTAAAGGTCGGCATGAGGTGACGTGTGTTAAAGAGCTTCGAGACCACGGCGCTCTGTCAGATTAGGCTTGTCCTGTGATCTCCTGCGCTGCCTCCGTCCCTCAGGTGTTTGGTTTGTCATGCCCTTAGTGAACTCCGCTTCCTGACCCAGGGCAGTCGATCCCCAGGTACCTGCCCTGGCTCTTTTGAGCCTTTCCACTCTTGCTGCAGCCACCAGAGGTGCCACAGGCTGGTGGTGGGTTCCCAGAGTTCGGCTTTATGCTGTTTTGTCCTTCCAGGACCCTGTGGTTTTGGCATTTGACATTGAGACAACCAAACTGCCTCTCAAGTTTCCTGACGCCGAGACAGACCAGATTATGATGATTTCCTACATGATTGATGGACAGGTGAGCAGTGACTTTGGGGAGGTAAGCTCCTGCAACAAGGACCTCGTCTGGTCCCCGAGTGAGAGCAGCGTCTGCCCACGGTAGTGTTTGCTGAGCGAGGAGTGAGAAGAGCCCAGGAACGGAAGCAGGCGTGCTGTTCTGACAGCCAGCTGTGCTCCCTCCTTCCTAACGAGTCCCTTCTTGGGGAACTTAACGGTGCCTTCACATTGCCACAGAGTTCTTTGTAGTACACGTCTCCTGGCAGAGTTTCTGGGCCGTGTTGGGAGGCCATGTCTCAGCTTTGCTGTCTCTGACTTGTATTAATTGCTAATCAACTTCGCCAGGGCTATCTCATCACCAACAGGGAGATCGTTTCAGAAGATATTGAAGACTTTGAGTTTACCCCCAAGCCAGAATATGAAGGGCCCTTTTGTGTCTTCAATGAGCCCGATGAGGTAAAGAGCATCACTTGGGACGTTGCTGGGTATTTTGGGGTGAAATGGGAAGAGGCATGCTGATGCTTTCAAGGCCTAGGGCACCCGATGGATCAGAACCGCAGCTCAGTGAGCTCTGTTCTCAGGGTGTGATCCTCTTTCCTGGTGGAGACCGGAGGGTGGTGTGGGGATAAGGGCTGACGGAGGCTGCCTCTGAACTTGGAGAGAGCAGTTCGGAAATAGCCTGGTGAAGAGAGAGCCCATGCCCAACGCTGTGACTCGCTGGGCTCAGGTTCATCTGATCCAAAGGTGGTTTGAACACGTCCAGGAGACCAAGCCCACCATCATGGTCACCTACAATGGGGACTTTTTTGACTGGTGAGTGTGATGTCTTTGTGAGTAACTAGAAAGTGGCAGGGAAGGGTGTTTGGTGGTGTGAGTGGGCTTCTCATTCTGACTGAGGAGGTGGCTGGTGTGTGGGGATCCCAGCTGTGCTCTGCTGTCTCCTGGAATCATCCTCCCTGTGTCCGCGAGAGGAGAATTAGAGGCTAACCTGTCCCTGTTGCTCATCTGTTCTCTTCTGTGCCCAGGCCGTTTGTGGAGGCCAGGGCGGCAGTGTACGGCCTGAGCATGTACCAGGAGATAGGCTTCCAAAAGGACAGCCAGGGAGAGTACAAGGCGCCCCAGTGCATCCACATGGACTGCCTCAGGTAAGCCCCAGTGCCCCTGCGCTCGACACTGTGGCCTCACACGTGAGATCTGAAGGCTCGAAGGCTCCCCTCATGCGTACCGCACATTGACACATCTCTTGCGGGAGGAGGGTGGTCTCCAAGAAGCAGTTCCGGGTCATCTGAGAACACAGCAGCTGTGGCTGTGTCTTTGATTGCCGGCTAGTCGGTCATGTAGTCAGCACACACATGCTGACTGTCAGCCTGCAGCGGGGAGAGGAGCCAGGGCAGAAAGGAGCACTCCACGAGGGTGGGGTCCCCATGCTGCACGAGCTGCAGAGGGACCTGGGCTCGCCCAGGCAAGGCTGTGGACGCGGCAGCCAGGCTGGTCTCACAGGGCAAGCACAGATTCCAGACAGCAGCCAGGGCGTGAGGCAGCTCAGAGGTGTGGAAGGTCATGGTGTCTTGGGGGCTCAGGCATGTCCGGGTGGGAGAAAGGATGTGGAAATGCCAAGAAAGAAGACCGGAGGGGGCGGAGTCTCCACGGGCCTTCTGTGCCAGGTGAGAAGGTGGGTTCTTCTCAACCGGCACTGGGTGCCACTGGAGCATTTGAAACGTGACCGCATTTCTGTTTAGCTCTGGCATCAGCACTTGGGTTGGGGGGCAGGAGACAGGGCCAGTTCAGAGTGTGACAGAGTGACAGTCCTGCTACAAGGTAGGTGCAGAGCCGAGAGGACCCTGGGTCTGCTGATTTGTGGTGGGCGGGGACAGGGACACTGTTCTCAGGATGGGGTGGGCACCCGGAGTCTCTGCCATCAGGGGAGGCTGGGAACAGGGTGGAAAGCAGGTTTCAGATGGAAGGTGGTTCTGCAATCCTGCTAGCTTGGGAGCCCAGCCCACACGGGCGCCCTGGGAACCATCACGACTCAGTCTGGGCTTGTGCTGTGGATTAGGAGTCACTGGCAGGCGGGTCTAGGTGAAAGCCTGGGTAGCCGATGAACTCCTGGGACATGAGGTAAAATGAGAGGAGAGGGCTGTGGGGACAGGCAGCCCTGGGGGAGCCAGAGGAGGTGGAAATGGGTTCCAAGCCAGACCTTTTGAAGAAGGGCTGGGCTTGGGTGTTTCCATGCTGAGGGGCCAGTGGGAGGGGAGGAGCAGAGAAGTGCAGTGGTGTGTGGGGCAAAGCCCGATGGTGCAGAGAGCATCGCTGGGGGAGAGGCTGTGGACGTGGGTGTCTGCCCACCCGCCGCCTTCTCTCTCTGGAACGAGAGGCCAAGTGCTTTGTTGAGGGTGAGGCACAGCCCCCACCAGCTCTGACGTTTCCTTACGTTTTGTGGGTGCACCTGTTGGGATGACCTAGCTCAAGATGAAAGGTTTTTGTGAGGGGCCTGCCCCATTGGGGTTTTGGTGTGGGTCTCCCAGTACCTGTCAGGGTCCTGCACTTTCTGTGTCGTGGCCAGTTTGGCCAGTTCCTGGGTTCTCAGGCTTCTTGTTGACTCCTCCCTGGCTTCTGTTCTCATTTCCTTCCCAGGTGGGTGAAGAGGGACAGTTACCTTCCCGTGGGCAGCCACAACCTCAAGGCAGCTGCCAAGGCCAAGCTGGGCTACGACCCTGTGGAGCTGGACCCCGAGGACATGTGCCGGATGGCCACGGAGCAGCCCCAGGCACGTGAGCAGCTGCGTCCGCTCTCCCGTGCTGCTGCGCAGTCATGTGTGTTCCATGCAGAGGTTGGCCTCGGCCCGGGTGCTGCTTTCTGCCCCGGCCCTGCTCCACCCAGCAGGGTTGCGCTTCCTCCAGGATGGTGTATTTTGTCCTGTGCCCGTCTCCCCCCATGGACATGTGGCGGCTGGTGCGGCCGAGCACCTCACTGAGCTTTGCCTTCTGTGCCTCACATGTCACCCAGGGCCACTGGTCTTGACGGCCTGCTCTGTGGTGTTCTCTCCTCAGACTCTGGCCACGTATTCCGTGTCGGACGCTGTTGCCACCTACTATCTGTACATGAAGTACGTCCACCCCTTCATATTCGCTCTGTGTACCATCATCCCCATGGAGCCTGACGAGGTTGGTGTCCCGTCCCCACCACACTCTGGCTGTCACGTCAGCACCCTCCTCTCCCCCGCCCTGCCCTGTTCTGGCTGCACCACTGCCTAGCAGAGGCAGGTGAGTCCAGGGAAGGCTGGTGTGATGCCACGGTGTCCTTCAGGGATCCAGCCTGTGTGGGAATAACTATGGGAGGTGGGGTTTACAGCCGTTTATCAACAGGCTTCCTGTCCTTTCTCATCTACAGCAAGTTTAGGTGCCTTCCTGTGGCTCTGGGACTGTGCCTGCAATGAGGGCTGTTGGCGCAGGCTCCCAGAGTCCTTGGTCTCTCCCGTAGGTGCTCCGGAAGGGCTCGGGCACGCTGTGCGAGGCCCTGCTGATGGTCCAGGCCTTCCATGCCAACATCATCTTCCCCAACAAGCAGGAGCAGGAGCTCAACAAGCTGACGGCCGACGGCCACGTGCTGGATGCAGAGACCTATGTGGGGGGCCACGTGGAAGCCCTCGAGTCTGGCGTCTTCCGCAGTGACATCCCCTGCCGGTTCCGGATGGTGTGCTGCCTTCCTGGGCCTTCCCACTCCCATGCTATGGTCGGGCCCAGAAGCCCCGTGGGGCTGAAATAAAGCCCCTCCCCTGGTCCAGCGCTCCCCTGGGGCTTTGCTAGGGCAGGACTGCACAGTGTCTTGCAGAGGGAGCATGTGGGTCCTTCTGGAGCTTTCTGGGCGCATCCCACTGTGTGGTGCACAGCAGGGCTCTGTGCACCTGCAGCAGCAGCATCGCAGCTGAGGTGGGCGATGCGGGCACGTTTCCTGTCTGACTTGCGTCATCTCGTTGTTTGGGCCAGAACCCTGCTGCGTTTGACTTCCTGCTGCAGCGGGTGGAGAAGACCATGCACCATGCCATCGAGGAGGAGGAGAAGGTGTCCGTGGAGCAGGTCACCAACTTTCAAGAGGTAACGTCCAGGAGGCAGAAAGAGAGCCTGTGTTCCCACGCCTTTCTTCAGAATGCTGCTTCCAGTAGCGTGTTTGTTACGCACCTGCCATGTGTGGTGCTGTGGACAGATGGCACCGGGTCTCTGGTAGGATGGGTGGTCGTGGTTGTGGTGAGTGGTGGGTCTGCTGAGGTGGGAGAGTTTCACAGCTGTGCTTGAAGTGTGGCGATGGGCTGCCCTGGGTCTCATGCCCTGTTTCAGGCTGGTAGGACTTTATTTTGTAGACAGTGGGGGGCCATTGGAGATTTTTGGTTTTATTTTGTTGTTAAGGAGACTTTAAAATGGTGACAGATGGTAAATTCCTGAAGTGACGATGGAATATACTGACTGTATGATCCAATCAAAGTGTGTTGTGAGTGCAGAGGGAGACGCCACTATTTGGTGGTCCCCGTTCCTTGGGACGTGGCACATCTCAGCTCTGTCAGGAATTGCTCAACACTACGGCATGTTCAGTGACTGGCGGTTTGGAGTTTTTCACAGTTCTAGTATCAACGTCAAGAAACACTTTGTAACAGATTCACTAGACAAAATTCAAACGAGAATGCGCTTTCTTTGCAAACTGAGAGTGCTGTTTGGATGTTGTCAGCTACAGCTGCTGTCATACTTCAGGGAACTCTCTGTGAGCCACTCTGGGAAGAGAGCCTAGTGTGAGTGACAAACACAATTAAAGAGCTTCTCAGAAGGAACAAAGATACTACTAAGAGACCACGAGATAGGCAAGCAGAGTTCGGCCGGAGGTGTTGTAGGTACAGGGACTCCAGACCCTGGTGAGCCCGGAGGTGGGCTCTGTACATGATAGTCTGTCTCGTGAGCTATGTCCACAGCCTGGAAAGGGGAGCCCAGGGTCACCCTTGTGTTCCTGAGGGACCACCCAGCGGTCACGCAGGAGGCTGGGGGAAGTCAACAGGGCTTGGAGCAACCTTTGGTGTGTCCAGGTGGGGTCCCCGCCTTAGAAACAGCCTTTCAGCTGCTCCCACCCTGTTCACCTTTCTGGGCCTGGCAGCATTTCAGGACATCCTCAGCAGGCGAAGAAGGGTAGAGTGGAGCTGGTTCTTTGAGTCGTTTGCCTGAAGTTCATGCAGAAACTAAGCATTGCATTTGTGGCATTTCCTATTCCACGTGATATGTGTTAATCTTTGTAATCATTTCTTCTTACAATTTTTGGTGTACTTTCTATTTTTTACTACTTTGAAGGGTTTTAAGGATATTTTTAAAGACTAAGGACAGTTTTGTGTTCAAGAGATTTTCTAAAAAGATTTTACCAAATTTATCATATTTTGTAAAAGTGGTGGCTACCCTTCTGGTTAACTTTTTTCTGCTGGTTAATTTTTGCTCATTTAGATGTTTTTCAGCTTTTTCTACCCTTGAATGTCTAACACGGGTTGGCAAACCATGGAACACGAGGCCTGTTCTTATACAGGCAGTAACCTAAGAATGGTTACCTTTTTAAAGCATCGTTTAAAAAAAAAAAACAAACAAGAATATGCAATACACCATTCTGTTGCGTGGCTATAAAACCTAAAACGTTTATTATCGTGTCCTTTACAAAGAAAATTTAGCAACCCCAGAGCTAAATGATTTTTAAAATTTTTAGCCGATTTGTATAAGAATGCCAATGTATTAAATTTTCTGATAAATATTATTAGATTAACTCCTGGATATAATAGTTCTCAAATTTTGGCATTTTGTTTCTTGGTGTTGCATACATTTTGTACAAAATGAATTTATCAAATAAGCACATACCTAATATCATGATTTAATGATGTGTTATGTTTTGAAGAGTGAATGACAGTGTATAACTCTCAGAAGCCTGTTTAGCTTCAGTCTTGTATAGTTTCAGTGACTGGTTCTATTTTTGTTTTTTAGGATGATATTTTAATTTCTAGAAGCTCTATTGGTTCTTTTCCAAATCTGCTTTTTTAAGAAGTATACTATTTTTCTTTTTCTGTGGTTTTAGATTTTATTGTCTTTAGTATTTTTAAACATGCTCATTTTAACGTGTTTAATCCAGGAGTTTTATTGTCTGGAGTTCTTGGGGTCTCCTGCTGTGTCTGCTCTTGGTCGCTCTGGGATTCTGTGGTGTGAATCTGTCTGTGGCGGGGAGCCCGGTGCAGTCTGCTGAAGGCCCTCCGGTAGCTTCACAGCCCTCACCGCCCGGTTTCCCAGGAGTGCTGCTGGCCTGGGGTCCCTTTTCGTTTGGTTCTTTGACTTGAGGGTTCCCAGACAGTGTGGAAATGTGATATAAACCACAGACTTAGAGGGATGCTCAGGGAAGATGTTCTCTTCACTCAGAGGCGGTTTTGGCGAACAGACCTGTCTAGTTTGTGCTTTATGGAGGTGGCCCTTGAGAGTCCTGCCTTTGGGGCTCTGTTGAGTGTAGGTTGTCTCTCCTTGACGAGGCGTGAGAAAGTGCAGAGAAGAGCTCCAAGCGCAGGCCCAAGATGCTGTCCTGGGGAAGGCCCATGTGGAAGGCCCTCACTGCGCCTGGGAGGTTGGGTTTCCAGTGAGTTCCTGCCCTTCTCTGATAAGGGTGGCTCGCTGTGCCTCGGTGTGCGTGCAGACATCATGGTCTATGCTGGGGCTGGAATGGGGTGTGTGCCAAGCAGAGATGCCCACACAGCCAGCCCCCAGTGAGACCCTGGGCACTGGGTCTGATGAGTTTCCCTAGTGAACAGTAGTTTACATGGTTGTCACGGTTTGACGCTGGGAGGATGAAGTGTGACCCTGTGTGACCCCTCAGGGAGGGGACTCTGGAAGCCTGTGCTTGGCTTCCCCAACTTCAGCCCCATGCCTTCGCCCTTCCTGGCCGTGTTCCGGGCGAGTCCTCCCGGCCCCACCAGGGCATCCGCCAAGTCAGCTCACTGCCCTGGTTTTGAGTCTGCTCGTTGCTTTTGCGCTCCGGGGGTTGTTCCTTGCTTAAAAGTCAGTTCTGCAGTTTTTGTATTTTATGCAGGATTTCGAGGAGTTGGTATCAGGAGTTTTTAGGCGATGGTTCAGCTGTGGCTGGAAGTGGAAGTCTGGCTGGAAGTCATTGGGGGCAGTCCAGGACGTGGCTCAGAGCACGGGCTTAGACCAGGGGGGCCTGTCCCATGAGCCACGCTGTCCTCCACGTCCTCTCATCTGTCGGGGGCTGTGTGGCACACTCAGTGCCTCACTGGACACAAGGGCACCCAGGAATGGTGCCGTCTGCTCTGGCTGGACCCCAGGCCACCACTGTCAGTCTCATGGCCACGCCGCCGTGCAGGGGTCACAGACTGGGACACAGAGCTGGAGCCACGTGGTTCTTTTGGGATGGTGGGTCCTTCCCCTATGGGTGCTGCCCTTCTCTGGGCACTGCTCTTTCCTGCGAGCATCACCTACACCTGGGCCCTGGGTACGGTGCTGTCATTTCTTCCCTGGGCCTGTGGTGCCACCTTGGTTACTCTGCTCTTCCCAGCTCTTATCTTGGTACCAACCCTTCTGTGTCCCCTTTCTCTGTAGGTTTGTGATCAGATCAAGACCAAACTCACCTCCCTGAAGGATGTTCCTAACCGGATTGAGTGTCCCCTTATCTACCACCTGGACGTGGGAGCCATGTACCCCAACATCATCCTGACGAACCGCCTGCAGGTGACTCTTACCTTCCTGCATCTTTCTGCACCAGGATTCGAACATTCTCTGCCTGAACCCTAATTGCTTTCTTGCTTCCTACTCACAGCCCTCTGCCATGGTGGACGAGGCCACCTGTGCCGCCTGCGACTTCAACAAGCCGGGAGCGAACTGCCAGAGGAAGATGGCCTGGCAGTGGAGGGGCGAGTTCAGTGAGTTGGGACGGGGGCGCTCAGCGGGAGACGGGCGAGCCTGGGGCTCCTTTTGAACCCGCTCCTGTCGCCTCCTTCCCAGTGCCGGCCAGTCGCAGCGAATACCACCGGATCCAGCACCAGCTGGAGTCAGAGAAGTTTCCCCCCTTGTTCCCGGAGGGACCGGCTCGAGCCTTTCATGAGCTGTCCCGTGAGGAACAGGCTAGATACGAGAAGAAGAGGCTGGCGGGTGAGCGCCTGGGTGTGTCCTCGGCTTTCTGAACCTGGTAGCTCCAGCTCTGACTGTCCTCACTGGGCCGTGTTGGTACATCGCAGCCTGCAGCCAGCAGAGTGGTTGTTACAGCAGACCAGCATCTGTTCTAGATTGCTCTGAACTGCTCTTTCTGTGGGGTTCCTTTCCTCGTTTCTCCTTCAGCAAGTGTTCAGAAGCTGCTCTCTTTCTGTGGTCTTGGCATGTTTGGCCTGTGTGTACCCAGGGGCTGTCCTTTGTTGGGATAATAAACTAGCAGCATATCTGAGTTTCCTACTCCTGTGTGTCCCTCCACATCCCTGTGTCCCAGATCTTTCTTCCGTGTCTGGAAGGTCTCACGTATACCTCCTGCCACTCTGAATTGTGCTTAGATTACTGCCGGAAAGCCTACAAGAAGATCCACATCACCAAGGTGGAGGAGCGCATCACCACCATCTGCCAACGGGAAAACTCCTTCTACGTGGACACAGTGCGTGCCTTCCGGGACAGACGCTATGAGTTCAAAGGGCTCCACAAGGTGAGGTCTGAGGCGCTTTGAGAGTTGGCCTTGCTGAGGGCAGGTCAGAGTTTTGTTTCTGAAATGAGGATCTTTGCTAGGCTCTGCCTGGCCATTCTTGGCTCACCAGCTGGGATGTGGTGGTTTGGATCCTCTGAGCCAGCACACGCCCTCAGACGGTAAACGCGCAGATGTGTTTAGCTTTGAAGAGTTCATGGCCAGAAAGGATGTGGCCGTCATCCACCCTGGTCTGGGACTCAGATTGCCCTGAGCAATGGTTCTGAAGTGATTACTTAGTTTAGAACAAGGGCCAGCACGTGACAGCTGGGTGGCAGTTTGGATAAATAAACTTCTGTTGGAACCCAGCTGCGTCCCCGCTACCGTGGGAGGTGAGCAGTTCCGACAAACTCTGGGGCTCTCGCGCCTGCAGGATTCACTATCTGACCTTTAGTTTGGTAACTCTGATTTAGGTGAATTAGGGGAGTATTTTAACTGACACATTTCATCCGGTGAGAACAAGGAAAATACATAGCAACAACTCAGTTATGATGTCGGTGAGTGATAGTTTTATATTTACTCAAATCAAGTTATTTCTTCTGGGAGACCGTCCTTCACGGCTAGACTGGGTAGGGCCCTCACATCCTCCCACCTGCCGCACCCCCCATCGCGCCGTATCCCTGTCATGGTACACTCTCTGTTTTAACAGTGGTCAGGTGGATGGAACATGGAATTCAGCATTTCTAAGAGTACCGCTCAGTGGTGTTGAGCACAGACTGCACCACCACGCATCTCTAGAACTCTTCATCTTCCCACATGGAAACACCGTCCCCATTAAACACTAACCTCCACCCTGCTGATCTCCCCTCCACCTTCTGTCTGAATTCAACTCCTGTAGGGACCTTTTTATGTCTGAATAATCTTGCATCGTGTAGAAGCCGCTTCTTCCTCGAGAACTGCGCAAACACGTAGCACGTCACGGTCTTCCATCGCACACTCTGCAAAGTCAGTAGCCCAGGGTTTTACTATTGTGAAACAGTTAAAATCCGTAGGAAAGCTGAGAAAACAGGGAAGACTGCGCAGTCCTCTCCTAGACTGCTGGTTTTGTTCGTCCTTTCATCCGTAACGCCATCTTGGCTTGTTCTACCTTTGGGCTGTCGTGAGCGATCCTGCTGTGAACACAGACACGCAGATGTTTCTTCAAGCCTCTGCTTTACGTTCTTTTGAATCCACACCCAGAAGTAGAATTGTTAGATCATATAATTCTGCGTTTAACCTTCTAAGAAAGTATCATACTGTCACTTTATTTTAATTAAACTGTTCCTAAATTACCTGTTCACCCATCTCTCTCATCAGACGGGCACTGAGCGTGCAGCGACTGTGTCTTTCTATTCTTCAGAGTCCAGTGGAGCTCTTGGCACGCAGTTGGCCCTCAATAAACATCGTGATCTTTTTTTGTTCTTTAAATACCAATCCTTTAAAAAACTTTTCTTCTCACCTTAGATGGGGAATTTACTGAAATGTTTTTGGCTGCCTTTGCATTTCTTTATAGATTACTTTTACCAGGGTCCTTTCGAGTAACTTGTTTCCCTTAGTCTGACAGAGCAGATAAACCCAGGTTCTCTTGGCCTGCGATGCTGGCCTCATGACAGCTGGTCACATCACAAGCCAGCAATGTGGTGTCCCGATTCCACCCTACAGCTGTGTGCCAGACACTGTCCGGGTGCTAGACACAAGTCAGCCGTGTGGGGAGGCAGTGGAATGTTCCGAGGCAAGGAGAATGTCCAGTGTCTTAACCACCATGATAGCATCTCACTTAGCAAACGGTGGGGGCACGAGTGCCAGCTCTGGCGAGAGTGGGCCCAGGTCCCCACTCCCTTAGGCAAGGATTCATCACATTCACCCTCCCACAGTTGTTTCACATCTACTTTATTGAGGCAAAATTCCCAGAGGGTAAATCTCATCCCTTTGAGGTGTACAGTCCTATGAATTTTGATAAACACGTACAGTTTTATAACCACTGCAGTTAAGACAATGTTTCCACCACCCAAAACGCATCCATTTCAAACTTGTGGAACAGCACTCAGTCCTTTGTTAGCTTTACTGTGTCTGTCTGCCAAGGCCCAGCCATATAAGTAGTGGGGTCCTTAAATACTGGCTCATGAACAAATGGTCACAGATGTGGCCTCTAACAAGGTGCACTTTGCTCTCTTCTTGTTAGCAGTTTCCTGTGTTTGAGCGCCCTATGACTCAGATTGTCGCTCATGCTGGGCAGGGGTCAGCCGCGGGACAGGACTCGAGTGGGAGCCCTGTGGAGGCCTCTGCTGGTCTGCAGATGTTGATTTCATGTTTCTTTAGCTTGTTTTCAGGTCTGGATTCTGTCCTGGGCGTTGACAGAGTCTGAGGCGTCTGTGTGGATTGTTGCTGTCTGTAATCAAGTGTTTCGTCCTAGTCCTTGGTCTCACAGGAGTAAGGATATAACATGTGCTAGGCGTGGTGGCTCACGCCTGTAACCCTAGCACTTTGGGAGGCTGAGGCTAGAGGATCACTTGAGGCCAGGACTTTGAGCTTGCAGTGTGCTATGACGACGCCACCACTGCGTAACCCGAATGTGTTCCTAGTCTCAGAACTCCTTTCAGGAAAGCTGCCTCACCTGGGGCAGATGCAGGACACGTGACAACCAAGCAATAAAAGAAATATGACAAAATGTGAACTGGCCAGTATAGGAGAGAAGTGTGTGGTGTTCACTATACTGTTTTTTCAGATTTTGTTTAGATTTTAACTTTTGCAAAATATTAAAAACTTAAGCTATTGATTTTGTAGACTACGAGATGGAAAACCGTGAGGCCCTAAGTGTGTGTGGTTCTCAGGTGTGGAAGAAGAAGCTCTCGGTGGCGGTGGAGGCGGGCGATGCGGCCGAGGGGAAGCGCTGCAAGAACATGGAGGTCCTGTACGACTCGCTGCAGCTGGCACACAAGTGCATCCTCAACTCCTTCTACGGCTACGTCATGCGTAAGGGGTATGGCCGGGCCCGACAAACACTTGTGGGGTGAATGAACGAATGAATGAATGAATGAGTAAACGTGTGGGCCCCTTTAGATGACTGGGACACAATGGGGCGTGGGGGGCGGGGGTGCCACTCCAATTCCAGGAGAGAGCCAGCTTTGGGGCAGGGGGGTGACGGGCTGGGAGGTCAAGGAGAGAGGGCCCACCTTGACTTTGAGGGTCCGGGGTGTCCAAGAGAGCTGAGAGCTGCTGGGCGCACTTGTCTCAGCATCGTGGGCTGGAGATTCGGTCTGGTTTCCAGCATATTTACATCACTTAGTGCGTGTCCTCACTTGGGGGACGTGGAGAGGATCTGGGTGTTTGCTTCGCGTGTATTTAGAGATGGGCAGAGGAATGTCTCATAAGAGGCAGAACCAGGTTGGGGAGCAGCAGAGAGCAGGGCTGGGGCCCAGGGCAGGAGGGGAGAAGCCAGAGGTGAGAATGGGGCTGGGGAGGGGTTTGAAGAGAGCAGAGAAGGATCTGGGGAGATGCGGAGAGCCTGCTGAAGTGGGAGTTTTGAACTGCTGTGGCGGCAGCCATTGCACCCTTCCAGAACTTTCCTGAGCTGTGCTGGGCACCCTGAGGTAGGGACAGGGAAGTGTCCTCTGGGCAGGGCCAAATTCTGCCTCAGTTCTGTCCTGCTTCATATGCGTTTGGCCACTTCTCTAGTCCCTTCTCAGGGTCTCTCCCTTGGCCTCTTCCCCTCCGGAGGGAGCCTCACAGCAGCCCCACCCTCCTCACAGGGCTCGCTGGTACTCCATGGAGATGGCAGGCATCGTCTGCTTCACGGGGGCCAACATCATCACCCAGGCACGCGAGCTGATCGAGCAGATCGGGTGAGGGCTCACGCAGGCAGGGGGCGGAGGACGGAGGCTGGAGGCTGCACGCTGGGACCCTGGAGCAGGGCACTGACGGCCTTGCACCCTGTCTTTGAAGGAGGCCCCTAGAACTGGACACAGATGGGATATGGTGCATCCTGCCCAACAGCTTCCCAGAAAATTTTGTCCTCAAGACGACCAACGCGAAGAAGCCCAGGGTGACCATCTCCTACCCTGGGGCCATGCTGAACATCCTGGTCAAGGTGAGTCCAGCGAGGGGCTTCCAGCCCCACACTGCAGCCGGCCCTTGCGGATACCCCGACGGGTCTTGGGGTGACTTCAGCAGCACTGGAAGTGTCAGGGCTCTTCCCTCGGCCATCTGCAGTCAGACTGCTGTGCTTAGAGGTTACTGAGTGAGTTCTACGCCTTTCTCCTTCAGCACAGCACCCGGAGTTTTTTGCTGTTAACCTTTTATTTTGAAATAATTTTAAACTCATAGAAAATTACAAAAAATAGTGCAGAGAATTTCTGGACAGCCTTCAGCCTGCTTCCTGACATTGGCCTCGTGCATGAACCCACAGTGTGATTGTCAAAGCTAAGATATTCATGTTGGTATACCTTGTAGCTAAGTTACAGGCTTCAGGTGCAGTTCCCGTTTTCCCCCTCCTGTCCTTCCGCTGTCCCAGATCCCAGCCAGGACCCCTGCCGTGTCGGGTCATCCTGTCTCAGTCCCCTCCAGGCTTGCGCTGCCTCGGCCTGTCCGTGTCTGCCATGACCTCACACTTTGATGTGCTAGTCAGGCATTTTGTTGACTGTCCCTTGATTTGGGATTGTCGTTTCTCATTATCAGACTGCAGTTATTTGGGATTTTTTTTTTTGAAGAACACCACGAGTTGATGCCCTCTTGTTGCATTCTCTTGGGCATGTCATGTCAGGTCAGGGTCTGTGGTGTTGCGGGACGTTGGCTTGGAGCCCGGTGCATGGAGACGTGGCCCCCCAGCCTTACGCTGTTCCGTCAGCAAATCCACACTGCAGGGGAGAGGATTGAGCTTCCCCTCCTGGAGAAAGGAGAGTCAAAGAGTTTCTTGGTATATGTTAGGGCCGTCGCAGTAACTGACATTGTGAAAGAGATTTGAGACTGTGCAAATGCCCCGTTGCCCCTTTAGCTTTCACCCACTGATTTTGGTGTTACTGGGGCATTTTGCCTATAGCCATTGTCACTGTGGTGTGTCCTGCGTTGGTTTTCTTCTGTGTGGCGGTTTTCCGTTTCCCCCATTCCTTCTGCTTTCATTACCTGGAGATCTGTAAGGAAGAGTGGTCACCCTTCTCTCCCATTTATTCCCTTGCTTATTAAACTTGTTCATTTGTTTATGCTGGCCTGGACACACGGTGTCTGCTCTGTTGGGTTACGGTCCAGTACAGCCCTCATGTGTTCTGTTGCTCAGTTTGTTCCCCCTTTCACGACGGGGCGGGTTGGGGGTGGGTCCTTCCCTTTTGCCACGTGTTCTTGGAATGTGCCCCAATCCATTTTTTTGTTTTTGCTTCTGGAGCACTTCCTTCCTTACTGGTAGTACAAGGTGCTCCAGCCTCATCTTGTATTTTCCCTGTTCCAGCCTAGAGCCAGCCAGTTCTCTTGGGAGCCAGATTCCTTTTTCAGGAGAATGGCATGAGAAACTAAGATGGGGTGCTGGCCATGCTCATCGCTCCCGGGGTGCCGTAGCTCCTCATGACTCAGTGGGTTGAGCCAGGAAATGCATGTGTGGTAACCCATGCACACAGAGCTGTGTTTATTTCTGTATCTGTGTGTAAGCTTGTAAATACACATGTCCGTGTTGACACCTCTGGCTCCGGTCTAGCCCCCTTTCCCTGTTAGTGACTTCTTTCTCCTGTGGCAGTAAACGCGTCTCTGATTTGTTTGTGTAAAACAGTTTCAGATTTGCTACCAGAATTGAGCCCCTGTGAGAAATGAACTCTCCCTCCATAGCACAGCGTCTGTGTACGGTCACTTCTGTGCTTTGTCTTCCACGGTGCAGTCGGCAGAGTCTGCAGGGGCTGCTCCTCTCTTCTCCGCACCCCAGCGTGTTCTCGCACACGCCAACAGCGAAGTGGCGTTCGTTTGTCCCAGTCCGCATCCCTCTTCCCCTCACAGCCTGGTTAGTGGTTTTTGCTTTGCATAAGTGAAGTTCACTCTTTGTGCAGCTCTGAGGGCTTTGACAGGCGCCAAGTGCCACGCACTGCCACGGAGCAGCACAGTGCCAGCCCCCAGCACTTCCTGCGTGCCACCCCTCTGTCAGCACACCCTTTCTCCACTCTGAAACCTGGCAACCCCCGGTGCATTTTTTGTGCTATGGTTTTGTGCTTTCTAAGATGTCATTTGAAGGGAAACATACAGTTGTAACCTTTGGGTCTGGCCTCTTGGATTCAGCAAAATGCACTTGAGTTTCACCGTGTTGCTGTGCGTATTGGAACTCGCTTCCCTTCTGCTCCCACGCTGCGTTTGTGACGTGGAAGAGCCTCAGTTCACTGATCCACCTGCTCCTTGAGGGATGTTGGGTGGTTCCAGGTTTGGGCCTTTGTGAGTGATGCTTCCCCTTTTCACTCTTGTTTCTCAGGAAGGCTTCACCAACCACCAGTACCAGGAGCTGGCCGAGCCGTCCTCGCTCACCTACGTCACCCGTTCAGAAAACAGCATCTTTTTTGAGGTGGACGGACCCTACCTTGCCATGATCCTTCCAGCCTCCAAGGAAGAAGGCAAGAAACTGAAGAAAAGGTGGGAACCTCACAGCCTTTTTGTGTTGGAAAGGGAAACAGATTGAGATGGACATTTAACAACCCAATCAGGAAAATGGACCAGGAGCCAGGATGGGGCGGGCCTGGGTTCCTTTGGTCTTACTGATTCAGTTTGCACAGCTCCTGTCACCACCTGTTATGTTCTGGCTCTGTGGGCTGCAGACCATCAAATCGTTCCATCTTTGAGCAGCATCAGCTTGAGGGTGGAGTGATGCTGCCTGCCTGCTGGGGGGTCAGAAAGAGAAGAGGAAGGCAGGGGGAGTACGACAGCTCACACCCCAGTGCTTTCTCACTGCTTTGCTTGTCCGTTGTTCTAGATACGCTGTGTTCAATGAAGATGGTTCCCTGGCTGAGCTCAAGGGCTTCGAGGTCAAACGCCGTGGGGAACTGCAGCTGATCAAGATCTTCCAGTCCTCGGTGTTTGAGGCCTTCCTCAAGGGCAGCACGCTGGAAGAGGTGTATGGCTCAGTAGCCAAGGTGGCCGACTACTGGCTGGACGTGCTGTACAGCAAGGTGAGGGCCCAGCCCCTCCTCACCTGGCTCAGAGGGACACAAGGCCCTGCAGGAAAGG
The DNA here is from genome assembly GCA_004363605.1 of Indri indri. Classification (NCBI taxonomy): domain Eukaryota; kingdom Metazoa; phylum Chordata; class Mammalia; order Primates; family Indriidae; genus Indri; species Indri indri. The sequence continues at coordinate 23,664 of RJWJ010004472.1, forward strand.
GACCTGGTGTTCCCTGGGTGACACCAAGGTGACAGAAGAACTCGGGGCTGAATCTGATGAAATGCAAGCACCAGTGCCCCTCGGGACTTCCCTCAGCTTCTGTATCCTGGGACACAACTCTCCACTCTATGAAGGAAACATTTTTAAAAATAGCATGATAACAGGAATCTTAAAAGAAAAGTTTACCAATAATCACATCAACTTCCTTGATTTTTAAAGTTTTTGTAGGTCCTACAAATGCACACATAACTTTTCCGATTTATTTATTATTTTTTTGTGGAGATGGGGTCTGGCTTTGTTGCCCAGGCTGGTCTATGACATCTGGCCTCAAGCAATCCTACTGCTTCGGCCTCCAAGCACGCTGGGATTACAGGCATGAGCCACTGCACCTGGGCAGATTTTCATTGATATAAATAAGGTTGCGTGGAACATCTTGGTACCTATGCCTTTTCCTCCTCTCTTGCATTATTTTCTAGAGGTAGGCATTCTGGGTAGAAGAAACAAAATATTCTGGAGCATTTCCTGGCTTGCTTAGCTTCGTGGGCTCTGTTTCTCGGCACATTGTCTCGCTCGGCATAGAGCTGACCCACACGTGAAAGTGAGCACCAGGGAACTACACGGGGCTTTTGTGAGCTGGGCAGATCTCACAGGATGTGGGGCCAGGGGTCGGGGAATGAGCGTGCAGAGACCTGGCAGGTGGACGTCACACACTGCGGAATTCCACGGCCCCCACTGGCTCCAGCTGCTCTCTGCAGCCAGCGTTTCTCTCTTTCCTCTCTGGCTTCTCCTGCTCCTGTCTTTCTCTTCCTTTCAGGAGAAAAATAGCTGTTTTTTCCCATCTTATGTGGAGCGACTTCCTTAACTGCAACCTTGGTGCTCATTGTTCAATAAATGTTTTGTGACATTTGTCTAACGAAAGCCAAGGCTTTGTGACTTTTTTTTATTTTTTATTTATTTATTTTTTCGGAGACAGAGTCTCACTCTGTTGCCCGGGCTGGAGTGCAGTGGCGTGAGCACAGTTCACTGCAACCTCAAACCCCTGGGCTCAAGCGATCCTCCTGCATCAGCTTCCCGAGTAGCTGGGACTACAGACGTGCACCACCACGCCCAGCCAAAGCTAAGGCTTTGTGTGTGTGTGTGTGTGTGTGTGTTTTAAGTATTGCCGTGCAATGGTATGAGGCAGCCCTGTGAAATCACAGCCTTCAGCTGCACAGGCTGGAGAAATGCGCGTCCCTGTGGAGCACAGTCCTGAGTGAGCTCAGGCTTGACGCCCTTGACTCCTGCTGTGTTGCTTTATCTGTCGCCTCTTTCTCTAGGCGGCTAACATGCCCGATTCAGAGCTGTTCGAGCTGATATCTGAGAACCGTTCCATGTCTCGGAAGCTGGAAGATTATGGGGAGCAGAAGTCTACGTCCATCAGCACAGCGAAGCGCCTGGCCGAGTTCCTGGGAGACCAGATGGTCAAGGACGCGGGGCTGAGTTGCCGCTACATCATCTCCCGCAAGCCCGAGGGCTCTCCTGTCACCGAGAGGCAAGGCCTTCCTTAAGGATCTGAGTTGTGCTTAATACCAGACGTGGGCAGAGCATAAGTGTCCATCATCCAGAAATGCATAAGTGTGTTTTTTTTGTTTGTTTTTTTTTTTGAGACAGAGTCTCACTCTCTTGCCTGGGGCGAGTGCCATGGCGTCAGCCTAGCTCACAGCAACCTCAAACTCCCGGGGTCGAGCAATCCTACTGTCTCAGCCTCCCGAGTAGCTGGGACTACAGGCATGCGCCATCATGCCCGGCTAATTTTTTCTATATATATTTTTAGCTGTCCAATTAATTTCTTTCTATTTTTGGTAGAGACGGGGTCTCGCTCTTGCTCAGGCTGGTCTCGAACTCCTGAGCTCAGAACGATCCGCCCGCCTCGGCCTCCCAGAGTGCTAGGATTGATTACAGGCGTGAGCCACCGCGCCCGGCCTCATAAGTGTGTTTTTTAGACAATGAGACACCATACAGGAGTTCAAAGGATTGAGTAGTAGCTGCAGGTTACAGCACTGACAGAGCTTGAAATGATGTTGGAATAAAAAGCAAAAGCAAGTTGCAAGATAACACATGCAGCTCCAGCTGTGTAAAACTTGAAAACGTTGCTCTTCCTTTTATGGTTACACAGAACAGCAGTGGCATAAGTGCCTGTGTGGATCGACAAGTGCCAGGATAGGGGTGTGCTTACCTCCTTGTAAGGAGGGGACAGGCTAGGGACCACACAGGCCTCACCCAGTGGCAGGGTGTTGACGCTTGATGGAGCTGGGTGGGTGCACAGGGTGTGTGTCCTCCTTACGTGCCTTGATGTTTATGATGTCTCACAACAGGTGTTTCCTCCAGCAAAGGAAAGAGCCAGTTGCTTTGCTTGTGATACGAGAATGGGCTGGTCCTTTCTAAAAAATAGCCCAACTGTTCTCTGTTGTACCCAATGACTAACATTTTAGAAATGTTTACTTCCATGTGTGCGCATGGACGTGTGACTTGCCGTGAGGATGTGTGTGAACTCTGTTAGCAGTGGGTAAATGCTTGGACAAAGGGCTAGTGGCAGGGGCGGCACATGGAACCACAGTCTTCTAATGAGATGCAGTAGTATGTAGTTATCGAATATTACAAACATCACGTATGAGGTACAGTCTGCACCAAATAACAACATTAAATAAAACGTAGGCTATAAATCCTCATTTCCATGTGCATTTTGTGAGGATTATAATTGGATTTAGGGTGATCTTCACTGGTGATGAGTTTTGTATCTTTTTTCCTTACCCAGGGCTATCCCACTTGCCATCTTCCAGGCAGAGCCCACGGTGAGGAAGCACTTTCTCCGGAAATGGCTTAAGAGCTCTTCTCTTCAAGACTTTGATATTCGGACAGTGAGTGCCTGATTTTTTTCCTACTCTCAAAGTTCAGGCGGAAAGCCAGACGTGGCGGAGTACTCCTGCTCTGACGTGCGATGAGTTGGGTCGTTCTGTTGTAGGGAGTCTTCTCTCTTGACTTCCTCCTTTCTGATATGTATGTAATAGGGCAAAACTGATATGTATGTTCAGGGCAAAACTGAGAAGGGTCACTGCCGGGAGGTGGTGTTCCCTTGGATGGACTAAGACCAAGGGTCTCACTCAGCCACCCACCAGCTCCACGGTCTGCTCCCTGCCTCGGTGTCCTCTGTGAAATGGGCACCTTTTCTCACAGCCTTTCTGAGAGGATTGAATAAGACGGCATTTCGTTCAGTGCTCGGCGTGGAGGAAGCTTCCCAAATAGTTCCTGTTCATCGTAGACTCTCTGAAAGGGTTAAATAAGACACAGCATCAGCTCAGTGCTTGGCGTGGAGTAAGTGTCACAGTTGCTGCTGTTGTTGTTTCTTGTTGCCACTCAGATCCTGGACTGGGACTACTACATCGAGAGGCTGGGAAGCGCCATCCAGAAGATCATCACAATCCCCGCAGCTCTGCAGCAGGTGAGCGGGAGCCGGTGACAGGTGGCTGGAAACGAGCGTAGTCAGACAAGGGTCCCTCCCTGATCCGTGTGGTCCTCGTGCAGGTGAAGAACCCAGTGCCACGCGTCAAACACCCTGACTGGCTGCACAGAAAACTGCTGGAGAAGAATGACGTCTACAAGCAGAAGAAGATCAGTGAGCTCTTCGTCCTGGAGGGCAGGAGACAGGTAACGGAGCCAAGCCCAGGACCGGGTGGCTGGGCTGGGCAGAGCTTCGTGGCACACAGGTCACCAAGGTCCTTGCGCTGCTGTCTGTAATTTTGCGATGCTTCTGTTCAAGCCTCTGAAATGGCTTTTTTTCTTCTAAAAACGTACAACTCAATACTTTGCTCGTTAATTCCCTCTAGTGTTACTTTTTTGTAATAGGAAGCACCCCATGAGTCAGCAGGTGAGGGTGAAGCTGCCTCACTCCATGTAACTCGTGGGGTGCTCCAGCTGGACCCAGTGCCTTGGGGTGGATCACTGGCCCTTGAGGCCTCTGTGTTCTAAGCATGAAGTGAAACTCATTCCTGCAGGAGCACCTAGAAACGTTGGAGACAGTGTGATAAGCGACATAGCTAAAGTCAAAAGAGCAAAAAGAAAATTTTCAAGTGCTGAAAATTAAAAGTGAGCTATAAACCGAGCTGTATACAAATGCACATGATAAGCATATTCTCAGATAGATTGGATTTTAAAATGTAATCATATCTTATTTATGAGAGCTATACCTAAAAGCTAAGAACATGGAAAAAGGAAAATAATAATAAATATTCATTCTGGTTGGGTACGTTTGAGTGGGGACAGGGGTGCGTCTCAGCCACTGTCACCCATCAGGGAGAACACCGGTTGCCGCTGCACTGGGCAAGGCTGGGAAAGTGGGTGTTCGTGTTTCAAGAAGTGAGCTGCTATCTCACGCTGAGTGTAAGAACCTCAAATAGAGTAAAGATCTGAATTGAAAAAAAACGAACATCTTTAGAAGAAAACACCAGAGACTATCCATGATACTGGGGTGGGAAGGGCTTCCTAAGGCACACGTGAAAAACAGATTGTAAAGATTAAAGTCAGTTAACGAAGATTTAAATCTTCTGTAGTCTGAAACAAGAATGGCAGAATGTTGGTAATTGTTGAAGCTGGTAATACGAACACGGGAGCTTGTTACTGTGCTTTTATATGTTTGGAAATTTGCATAATAGAAAGTCAACAAGTAAACGCAAACCTTTTTATAGCACAGAAGTCACCATAAAATGAAGAGACAAGTCACAATTTGAAGAAGATATTTGGAATGTACAAAAGTTACAAATGGTCCATAAACATATATATTAGCTATTTATAATATACTGCATTGCCAATGGCTCTAAAACTTAGCGACTTAAACAGTTCCTGTGTATTACCTCACACAGCGGGGCTCAGGGTGACGCACAGGCTGCAATTAAGGAATCAGCTGGGACTGTGGTCTCACCGAAAGACTCTGCCATGGTGGTAGCAGGACGTGGTTCCTTCCTGGCCACGGTCTGGAGGTCGTCCTCGGCTCCCTGTTCCATGGGGCTCTTCACAGGACAGCCTGTGGCTTCTTCAGAGAGGGTGCTGGCCAGGCAGAGGTCAGGGTGTTATATATCTGACCTCAGAAGTGACATCCTATCACTTTAGTTATATTCTGTTCATGGAGGCACATCACTGTTCCCGCCCACACTTGGGGAAGGAGTCACCCAGGGAGTGAACACCAGGAGGCAGGGGTCTTAGGGCCGGCTGCCTGCACAGCTGAGGGATGTTCACCCTCACTGTCAATGAGGAAATGCCACGTGAAATATTTGATGGTGCATCACAGTGAAAACGTGTAGGAGTGGTGACATCAGACATCAAAACGTGGAGAAACAGGAACTCACCGGTGCCAGAGGAAAAGGTGATCATTCCCTATGACCCAGGCAGCGCTAGCAGGGAGGGTCACTGAGTCACCTGTTGTAAGTTCGAAAACATAGGAACTAGTCACTCCTCATTTGGAAAGTAATGGATAGGTAAGCTGATGTATTTTTATGATGGGATATTCTAGAAGTTAACATGGAAGGACCATGTCCACAGCGGTCAGTCTCAAAAGTATATGGGTGAATGAAAACATCAGTTGCAGTAGGGTGTGTGCCATATGTCACCATTTAGATTAACTCAAAACTTAGAGCTGCGGCCTGTGTCTGTGGACATATAGGAAAAGCTTAAAGATGTGTGTTTCTAGAAGAAGGATTTGTGGGGACGAGATCCCGAGTTTTGAGTCTCACTGGGTCCTTCCAGGTCATGATGGCCCAGGCCCCAGAGGGCAGTCCCAGGCCCAGCGTTGCCGACATGGAGGACTTCGGCCTCGCACAGCCGCCCCACCCAGCAGTGCCCGTGGCTACGAAGAGGAAGCGAGTCCTTTGGGAGAGCCAAGAGGAGTCTCAGGACCTCGCACTGACTGTGCCCTGGCAGGAGATCTTGGGGCAGCCACCAGCCCTGGGGACCACCCAGGTAAGAGGCGGGGCCATGGTGCTGTCTCTCCAAGGGGTAGCGCCCTGACCCCCAGGGAGACTGGTTGTGAGAATGCCAACCTTGTGCAGAGCTTAGAAAGTGGTTTGTGGAGGAGAACCCTTCCTCACCACACACCCCCGGCTGTGTTTGCCGCCGCCCCAGGCTGAGTGGCTGGTCTGGCTCGGGTTCCATAAGAAGAAGTGGCAGCTGCAGGCCCGGCAGCGCCTAGCCCGCAGGAAGAGGCAGCGTCTGGAGTCGGGGAGCATGCTGAGGCCTGGGGCCATCCGAGATGGGCCTGCCACAGGGCTGGGGAGCTTCTTGCGAAAAACTGCCCGCAGCATTTTGGACTTTCCTTGGCAGATTGTGCAGGTGTGGCCCTCGATCCAAGGGAGGGGCCCTTCTGCGGTGGAGGATAAGGACAGGCCTGTGGCTTCCTGCCTGTCGCAGGGGTCCTGACCCCTGTGCTTGGGGCTTGGTGGAGGCTCCCTGGGAGGTGGCCCAGTCCGCAGGTTTCAGCCTGTCCTGTGATGTGCTGTGCATCTGCCTTCCTTTCAGATCAGCGAGAGCAGCCAGGCTGGCCTCTTCCGGCTGTGGGCCGTCATCGGCAGTGACCTGCACTGCATCAAGCTGAGCATTCCTCGAGTGTTCTATGTGAACCAGCGGGTGGCCAAAGCAGAGGACGGGCCTTCGTATCGCAAGGTAGGAGGTGGCTGGTGCCGCTGGTCACTGCAGCCACCTGCGGGCAGCTTCTGAGGTGGTTTCCACAAAATAGGTCAGACACAAAGATCTAGTAAGCTACGTGGTCTTGGGCCTCCATCTTCTCAGCACCCTGTTGGGATGCTGTACGAATTCATCGAAACGATGTCTGATCACTGAGCACAGAACCTGGAGCAGAGCTGATGCCCATCCTGACCTGTCTGGTGTCCGTGTCGCTGGGGTGCACTGGGCGGCATTTGTGCAAACGCTGTTTCCATGGAGCATTTTCGTTGTTAATAGCTTTATTGGGATGTAAATTCACACACCGTATAACTCACCCATTTAATATACAGTTCAACAGCTTTTAGTGTATTCCCAGAGTGGTACAACTATAGCCAGAGTTGTAAAATATTTTCATCGCCCCAAAAAGAAACCCTATCTTAGCTGTTGCTGTCCTCCCCCAGCCCTGAGTAACCACTGATCCACTCTCCGCCTCTGAATTTGCCTGCTCTGGGCATTTCATATAAATGGACCCACACGGTGGGTGGTTCTCTGTGCTGCACTTCTTCCACTTAGCAGAATGTGTCGAGGGTCATGATGCTGCAGTGTGTCCCATGGGCTCTCGTGTGGTGTTTTGCCGTGAGCTCCCCAGTTAACACTTTGTCCATCTCAGCTGGGAAGTGAACTATAGTTTCTTCTGACAAAGCAAGATGGGGCCTGGCACAGTGGCTCACGCCTATAGCATCATCACTTTGGGAGGCTAAGGTGGGAGGACCACTTGAGGCCAGGAGTTCAAGACCAGCCTAGGCAATAGTGAGACACCATCTCTACAAAAAATTTAAAAATTAGCTGGGTACTGTGGTATATATCTATAGCCCCAGCTACTTGGGAGGCTGAGGCAGGAGGATGGCTTGTGCCCAGGGGTTGGAGGCTACAGTGAGCTGTGATCGTGCTGCACTCTAGCCTGGGCCAAGACCCTGTCTCAAAAAAAAAAAGTTAAGATGAATGCTTTTCTCTTTAAATTATTTTTCATTTTCAAGGTAGGGAGTGGCAAATGGTTTTTTTCCTTTCATTTTTTTTTTTTTTAAAATAATACTATGAGGGCCACACACAGTCGCTCACGCCTTTACTGCTAGCACTCTGGGAGGCCGAGGATCGTTTGAGCTCAGGAGTTCAAGACTAGCCTGAGCAAGAGCGAGACCCTGTCTCTACTAAAAATAGAAAGAAATTAGCTGGACAACTAAAAATATATAGAAAAAATTAGCCAGGCATGGTGGCACGTGCCTGTAGTCCCAGCTTCCCGGGAGGCTGAGGCAGAAGGATTGCTTGAGCCCAGGAGTTTGGAGGCTGCAGTGAGCTACAGTGATGCCACAGCACTCTAACCAGGACAAGAGAGTAAGACTCCATCTCAAAAAAAAAAAAGACATTATTTGAGTCATTTTACTTAAAGTTGCAATTTCTAAGAACCAATTGATGACATTAAGTGAGGATATGCTGTAATTTACACATGGTTAAATGCGGATTTTAAACGTGTGGTTCGATTGGTTTGATGCATGAGTATTCCTGTGTCACCCAGACACAGCCAGAGGGCATTCTTGTCCCCTCCCACCCCTTAAGTTGTGGAGCTCAGTTCTGTGTTCCTATAACTTCAGGCGCATTTGATTTTCTAGAGCTTCACGTTCATGGGACCAGTCAGTACACCCTGCGGACAGTCACTATTTTTCTGAGACTCAAATTACCCCACACCGGGCCATGGAGTCCCTTCAGGACAGCTCCTGAGTCCTTTCCGAAGTCCCCGTTAGTCTTGGAACACTTGGTTTTTGGCCACTGAGGTCCCAGGCACCGTACACTTCCCCAGGCGTGGACTTGGCCACTCCTCAAGGAGCCCAAGCCTGTTGTCATGTTGAGAAACTGGGGGTAGAGGGGGCAGGTGTTACCTCTGGGTGTCATTTCATCTAGATCCTTCAGTGGACAGCCAAGAAATACATATAAAATAATATACACTTAAACTAATCCTTCCAATTCAGATTTACCATGACTTAATTTTCTCTTAATTTCTTTGATTTTCATATCTGTGTTTCAATTCAGACTACTAAAAAATCTGAAAATCTTAATTGTTAATAACAGTAAGACATTTACATGTCTGTCTTCTGCTACACTGTATATAAAATAGTTTGGAGTTATACCAATATTACTAAAAACAATAAAACTGCTAAGTTAAGATTTTTTTTTGGTTCTTTTAGGTCTTCGAATACATATGTCCTTCAAAGAATATTTAGTAAGAGTTTTTGTTCACAGAAGTATTGTGGAATAATTATTTCCTCTGAATAGTTATGGTATCATATTAACAAACAGCTAGATTTATTTAGCTGTTTCTGTTTTTAATTTTAGGGAGAGTTTGATTTTTTTACATTTCAATTTAATTTTACAGTTTTATTTATTTATTGAGACAAGGTCTTGCTCTGTTGCTGAGGCTGGAGTGCAGTGGTGCCATCACAGCTCACTGCAGCCTTGAACTCCTGGGCTCAGGCCATTTTCCCACCTTGACCTCCTGGGTAGCCAGGACCCCCTGGCTTGACCCCCTAGTCGGAGGGCTCTAGTCCACATCTCAGAGGCCAAGGTTGCTTCTTAAAATCACATCCAGAGCTTTTAGTTGTAATCATTGGGAGAGGTGGGCTGCGGTGGGTTTACCTGACCCTTGTGGGCACTGGAAGTGCTGGGACTCTGAAGAGCATACACGTGTGTGTGTGTGCGCGCGCGTGCGCGTAACAGACATTCCTCATTAAGCTCTGTGACGAGATCTTCGCCGCCTTGTCACCAGGTAAATCGAGTCCTTCCTCGCTCCAATGTGGCCTACAATCTCTATGAGTATTCAGTGCCGGAAGACATGTACCAGGAACATATCAACGAGATCAACACTGAGCTGTCGGCACCCGACATTGAGGGTGTATATGAGACTCAGGTAGCCGTGTCCCAGCCACACTCGGCTAGCCGGGTGGGGATGCAGCGGGTGGGGTGGAGGAAAGACACCCACACAGGGTGTGGGCCAGGCGGCAGTGATGGTGGACCCTACCCCATTGGGGAGGGGAGTCTGGGCAGTGGATCTGCTGAAGGCGGCCTGTGAGCAATGGGCCCTGCAGCTGCTGAGGGGGTGGGTGCTGCATGTGGCACTGGAGCCCTCGCCCACCACCCCCTTCCAGGTCCCATTGTTGTTCCGGGCCCTGGTGCAGCTGGGCTGTGTGTGTGTCGTCAATAAACAGCTGGTCAGACACCTTTCAGGCTGGGAATCAGACACCTTTGCTCTCGAGCACCTGGAGATGCGTTCTCTGGCCCAGTTCAGCTACCTGGAACCAGGTATGGCCTATGCCGGCTGCCCCAACACACACCCTGCCTCTGCATATCCCAGGTGACAGCTCCTGTCCTTCGCAGGGAGCATCCGCCACATCTACCTGTATCACCACTCACAGGGCCACAAAGCACTCTTTGGGCTCTTCATCCCCTCACAGTGCAGAGCATCTGTGTTTGTGTTGGACACCGTGAGTCCCTGGGCCCGCTGTGGAGCGCGTTGGGGGCAGGATCTAGGGAAGGAGGACGCTTTCTCCTGTCTTTGTCCTCGACCTCTGCCCAGAGTGCCCGTCACCATTGCAGTGGGGCTGTAATGGCAGAGTGAGGTCCGCCCCCAGGGGCCCCTGCTTCATCCCAAGCAGCAGAGGGCTGATGCGGCCTCATTTGCCTAGGTGCGCAGTAACCAGATGCCCAGCCTCAGCACCCTGTACTCAGCAGAGCACAGCCTCCTGCTGGACAGGGTGGGCCCTGAGCTCCTGCCGCCTTCCAAGCACACGTTTGAAGTTCGGGCTGAAACCGACCTGAAGACCATCTGCAGAGCTATCCAGCGCTTCCTGCTCGCCTACAAGGTGCGGGTAGTCTTGGTCCTGCGTGGGAGCCCCCGTCTTCTTGAGGCTTAGGCCCACAAGGTCCTTTCTTCCCTCCTGCCCTGACCCAGGAGGAGCGCCGGGGGCCCACACTCATTGCCGTTCAGTCCAACTGGGAGCTGAGGAGGCTGGCCAGTGAGGTCCCCATCTTGGAGGAATTCCCACTGGTGCCTGTCCGCATGGCCGACAAGATCAGCTATGGTGTCCTAGACTGGCAACGCCATGGCGCACGCCGCATGATTCGGCACTACCTCAACCTGGACACCTGCCTGTCGCAGGCCTTCGAGATGAGCAGGTGGGCCACAGGGAGCGTCCTGGATGTGTAGGGCCTGGGTGGTCTCCAGCGACGCTCCCTGGGGCTGACCTGTGCCCTGTGCAGGTACTTTCACATTCCCATTGGGAACCTACCAGAGGACATCTCCACCTTCGGCTCCGACCTCTTCTTTGCCCGCCACCTCCAGCGCCACAACCACCTCCTGTGGCTGTCCCCGACAGCCCGCCCCGACCTGGGTGGGAAGGAGGCCGACGATAACCGCCTGGTCATGGAGTTCGACGACCGAGCCAGCGTGGAGATCAACAGCTCAGGCTGTTACTCCACAGGTAAGTGGGCGGGAGGGCGAGCTCATGCGAGCTGGCCTGGTGTGTCTGCCCTTATGATGTCCTGCCGAGGCACAAGTGCCCAGCGACGGGCTTGGTGCTTGACCACACAGGAGTGCCGTCCTGGGGTCCAAGAGCCTGGCGGGGGCTCCGTGCCTCAGGGGCCCTCTAGAAGCCGAGTGGCCTGGTGGGTTTGGGGAACAGGTGCTGGCAGGTCCGATGCTGGTCAGAGGACGCGTGCTGTGCCCTGACCCTGCTGGGCAGTGCCGTGTCTCCTAGAGGTGGTACTGGCTGGGGCTAGACCCTGGGGGGTGGCAGCGCCAGAGCTGGTGGGGCGCTGGCCCAGTCTGGGGTCTTCCTGTGCAGTATGCGTGGAGCTGGACCTTCAGAACCTGGCCGTCAACACCATCCTCCAGTCCCACCACGTCAACGACATGGAGGGTGCCGACAGCATGGGCGTCAGCTTCGATGTGATCCAGCAGGCCTCCCTGGAGGACATGATCACAGGCGGTCAGACTGCCAGCGCCCCGGCCAGCTATGACGAGACGGCCCTCTGCTCTAACACCTTCAGGTGCTGCCCTCTCCTGGGAGCATCAGGAGTTTTATCCTCCGCCCTTAATTTCGAAAGCTAAGGTCTAAGACAGTGTCCCTCGGGCTTCCCTTAGCCAAGTCTGCAGACCCAGAAACCGCCAAGTGGCAAGGTTTCCCTCCTTTAGTCCCCTGCCTTTACGGCCTGTGCGTGTGTCCTGTGGTCACCAGGGGCCACCACAGGTGCCACCTCTTACCTCCCTGCGGCCGGAGCCATTTCACACAAAGCCTGTGTAAGCCAGGGCTGCTTTTTGAGGTGGGCAGAGGCGCATCGGTGGGAATCCATGGCTACCTGGACGGAGTGAGCTGCGAGTCATCGGCATTTGGGTGGCGGGAGAGGTTTGCTGCAGGGTTGATGGGGTGGCTGCATGCAGCACTTGCTCAGGGTGGTTCGTGCCAGGAAGTGGGCTGAGCGCTCTCACCTGCCTCAGTCCCACAGCAGCCCTGTGGGTGGTGTGGCTGTCACCCATTTTACAAACGAGGACACTGAGGTCGTAGCTGTGCCACGACGGAGAGAAGGGTCGGCTCTCAGAAACGAGTCTGTGACCGCAGAACGCGTCCCTCAGCCGCTGCTCTGCCGCCATCACATGAAAGGAGGACAGAATTGGTTGGAACTGGGGAAACCAGACAGGGAGGCGGTTGGGGGCCAGGACCAGGGTCTTGGTAGAAAAGTCAGCAATTCAGTTCTGACAGGTAGAGAGAGAGTGGGCTGCAGATGGCAGAAATTCTCACAAGTTATCCAGGGTGACCTACCCTGGGAAGTCATGGTGAAAGTGAATGTTAGGGGTGTGACTTTGGCCTCTGCAGGTTCTGTTGTAACAATCTGTTGCTGACGCCAGCGAAGCTCTTCCGAGCACTTCAGCAGGGTGAGGTGCTGTTTGGAGAGCCCCCAGCTAAACTAGGGTTCTAGCTCTGGAGTAGTTGGCAACCCCACCTTCACTGGACGTAGCATTCACAGTGTTTACCTGGAGGGTGGCCCAATGCCTGATTGTCCCACCTGTGGCCGGGGCGTCCCTCACATGGGAAACTTGTTTATTCTGGCAGACACTCTTGTGGCTCTTGTCTGACCGGTGTCCAGTTTGTGCCTGAGCATCGCTGTGGAGCTGGGAGCCCAGCCTTCTGTTCCCCCGTGTCCTAGGGAAAACCCGGCCACGGGCAGCCCCTACTTCTTCAGATGGAAGGCGCAGAAGGAAACAATAGGAAACACGCCACAAAAGGAAACATGTTCAAAGACTTACTCCTTAGAGATCCTGGGCAGGGAGGGCAGTCCTCTGTCCCCGGATCACACAAGGCAGGATGAAGAGTCGGGCAGAGGGAGAGCCTGCGCATGTGGCGTCTAGAAGTGGATGTGAGGTGACAGGGCGTGGGGCACTCTCAGTTTATGGCAAATGCCTGAATGGTCCACTTACAGGAAGTGGCAGGAAAGCAGGGAGCCCAGTCCGGCAGGTGGGAGAGTCACCTCCAAGTGCTCGTTTCTGGCCACTGGCTTGGCCACGTGGTGTGGTGTTCTTCTAATGTCCAGGCAGCAGCCTCTGCTGTGTTGTCCTGTGACAGGGCCCTGCCACACCACACACTCGCTGCCTTGTGCTGTGCTTCTCCTGGAGGGCAAGGACCCCCCTTGTCAGTCTCTGAGGGTTTGAGTTGCGCTGAGGGAGGTGGTGAGGCGTGAACTAGCCCAAGGGGTGCAATGGAAAGAAACCAGCGAGGTGCGAGGTGACCTGGTGTGGGGGCAGCGAGGAGGGGCCAGAACTACAACAGAGATCGGGACCTGGCTGTGCAGGGAAAACCCGCACCCGTGAGAGTTGAGGGCCCGGCATGGCGGCAGCATGTGGGCAGTGGGGACGTCCTCCTGCTCCTGTCTTCCAGGATCCTCAAGAGCATGGTGGTGGGCTGGGTGAAAGAGATCACGCAGTACCACAACATCTACGCGGACAACCAGGTCATGCACTTCTACCGCTGGCTTCGCTCGCCGTCCTCTCTGCTTCACGACCCCGCCCTGCACCGGACGCTCCACAACATGATGAAGAAGCTCTTCCTGCAGTGAGTGCGCCATCGCCCCCAGCGCTGTAGACGCTTCCTCCGCGGTGCTGATCCCTAGGTCCCACAACCAGAGACTGGCTAATCAGTACTTCTGGGCCGACAGGCCATCTGGGGTTCATAGCATGTGACGATCGAAAGGGTCCCAGGAGATCCCTGGCTGCTGTTGCAGCTTTGTGTGTGTGTCCTCCCTGAGGTTTGTTAGAGGATATGTCATCTTTGCCTCTCATTTGTACAAATCGTGGTGTACTGCATTCATTGTCGCGCACCTTGCTTTAGTTCATAGTATGTCACGGAGATCTGTGTATGGATGTTCCACACAAGTGGACATTTAAGCTGTTTTTAGCCTTGTGCTACTACAGATAACACATCAGTGGGTGGCTTTGTGCACGGGGTCACACACGCACACCTGCAGAGTGGTTTCTGGGAGGCTGCAGGCCTGTGGGAATTAAAACCAGCTGGGTTGGTGCTGGTTTGGTGGGTGTAGCCAGGGCGTCCCTGCGGAGGCTCACGGTTGAGGATGCCTGTCCCCCGGCCCTGCCTCGACCATGTGGCTGGCACCGTTCCCCGCCGGGTGGGGTGGAGACGCTGTCTCGGCGTGGTCCCAATTTATAATTCTTACAAGGAGCAAAGTCGACTTTGCTCTTCAAGCCCTCCCCAGCTTCACTGGATGGGGTCCATTTTTCTGTAGTCCTGTTGGTTTTTCTCTTACTAAGTTTTGTGTGAGCTCTTGCTGTAGAAAAAGTAGCCATTTTTATGTGATGAGAACTTGGCAAATTTTTTCTCAGTGTTTGGTTATCTCTTGCCTTTGTTCATGGTGGTTTTGCCACGTAGAAATCTGTGCTCTTTTTTGCGTCTGGATCTAAGGATATTATGAAGCTTTTCCACATGTTTCTCCTTGTGTTTCTTTTGATGCTTTCTCTTTTTTTTACGCACCATGGCATCTCTGCCAGCTATTCTGAACTCACTCCACAGGCTCATCGCCGAGTTCAAGCGCCTAGGGTCATCGATCGTCTATGCCAACTTCAACCGCATCATCCTCTGCACGAAGAAGCGCCGAATCGAAGACGCCGTTGCCTACGTGGAGTACATCACCAGCAGGTGGGGTCAAGCAGTGCTGCCGGTGCAGCCTGGGGCTTTGGGAGAGATGCTGAGAGGTCCCCTGCAATGCCAGGTGTTCCCGTGGCTAGACCGGGAGGTCCTCAGGAGCATAGTGTTCACCAAGGATGAAGCAACAACAGCACAAAAAGGGTGGTTCCTGCCATCCAAGTATCGGAGCAAATCGTAGGCCAGCTCAGGTGTGCATGCACGTTGCCTGAGTTTAGAAAGTTCGGGGAGTGTCCACCTTTGGTGAGCAGGTTCCGTACAGTGTTGATGTGTAAACCTTTCATAGACATCAGTGCTGGCAACTGAGAGTGGTGTGATTCCAGGGCGGTCAGTCTGCAAAGCACTTGCCTGTCAGAGCCAGGCATTGTAGTCCTGGCTTTCAGGCAGCTGATAACCTGCCTGCGTTCCAGGCACATTCCTGGGGCTCCTTGGCCTTGGCTGTGCTCATCATACACTTGATTGTCTCTAAATGTAAACTGAAGATACAACAACAGAGAACTTCCAGTACCGCTTCTCTCCTTTTCTTCGGTTGATGGTGGGAAGCTCCCATTCCCAGGGTGTGCTCACACTGGGCAAGAGGGAAGCGTTTTTCCAAGCACAGAGGATCCGCATAGGTGGGGTCTGCGCACAGTGACAGGAGCAGCATCAGGGCACTGCAGAGAGGGTTGGCGTAAGTTGAGGATGGGTCTTATCACTAAATATTAATGGTAGGAGGTGGAGCTTAGAAGGCTTTTATTCCTAATCAGAAGATATGCACTGGAGTCCCTTGAACAAAAGACCTCTGCTGTCTTCCTGCAGACCCGCGTTGT
This sequence comes from Indri indri, assembly GCA_004363605.1. Lineage (NCBI taxonomy): Eukaryota > Metazoa > Chordata > Mammalia > Primates > Indriidae > Indri > Indri indri. The sequence goes on from RJWJ010004472.1 coordinate 39,418, forward strand.
GCCTCACAGACCAGCTCAGCCTGCTTCAGGCAGGGTGGCTGAGTACCAGGGGAAGGCAGGCCTCTCCCAGGGGCTGTGGGAGGCTCCAGGAGTTGGGGGGGCTGGGCTGTGTTGGGAACCGGGGTGCCGTTCTCCCCCTCTGAGCCTGAGCAGTTGGGGGAACAAAGAACATCCTCCTGCAGGAGTCATGGTTTGGGTTATTTAGCTGCATTTTAAAAGTTGTTATTATTTAGGATTTCTTTCCTCCTTCCTTTGTTTTTTCACAGCCTGTGTGCGTGGAGGGTTGGGTGAATTGTGGGGAGGCTGGCGTGACTGAGGGATAGGAATGAAGACACCCTAGAAGGGCTTGATGGTGGGGAGCAGTGTTGTCAGTTCCCTGTGTCTGCAGATGGTCCGAGGCCATGAAGCGGTTAACTCGCGGCCTGCCCGGGTGCCAGAGTACATCCAGCTCTCCTCTTTGTGGCCCCAGCGCCCGGGTCCCAGCTGCTCCCATTGGCAGCCTCCTTGGTGCTGTGTGTGCACTCTCCCCAGGAAGCCTGGGGATGACGCCATCTAAGTGAACTTAGGTTTGCTCTTAAGAGGAGGCGCAAAGGGAAAGAGGGAGGTGGAGAACGAGGGAAACTGTTGGCTCCGTTTAAGCAGCTTCGTCCACGCTCGTTCCACAGCATCCATTCTAAGGAGATCTTCCATTCTCTGACGATTTCTTTCTCTCGATGCTGGGAATTTCTCCTCTGGATGGATCCTTCTAACTACGGTGGAATTAAAGGGAAGGTTTCACCCAATGTTCACTGTGGACAGGTAAGAGCTACGGTCCGCAGCATCCCTGGCACCGGCCGGGCTGTGCAGCAGCAAACACTGCAGACTTCGTTCTGCTCCGGTCATTCTATGAGGAAGATCGTGAGCAAACGCACACAGAACCGCCAGCCCACGTGGGGACAGGAGGCTGTGGTGGCTCAGGAGGTGCGGCCGGGCAGGGCTGACGTGGGAACAGAGCTGGGAGGAGTGAGCAGGGTCCTGTGAGTGTGAGGGGCCTCTCAGGGTGGCTTGCCTGGGTGCGGCGGCGCTCCTGGTCGATGGTCACAGGTGTGAGCGGAGCGCAGGCAGGGCCAGGCCACTCCGAAGGGCTGGGGTGGGGACTTGGCTTTAGTGGGGGTGGGGGTGGGGATTCTGAACCTGGCTTGGCCCCGGTGTGGGTCTCACACTGGCAGAGGTGGAGGCAGGGAGGGCCCTGGGTAGGGTTTGAGGTGGAGCCCAGGGGTGAGGAGAGGTGGCTGTGTGGAGTGTGGGGAAGGAAGTCGTGTCTGGCAGGGAGTTACAGCCTTTGCGAGGTCAGAGGTTGAGACGCGGATGGTCAGCTGATACGGGAGTGTCAGGGTGCTGCTGTGTCCTCCACGGGGGTCCTCAGAGGGGACCCAGAGGAAGCCATGGCAGGCAGAAGAGTTAGCCCTGTGGGAGGCATGAAGCTGCTGAGAGACAGAATGAGGCCAAGGCCACCCTGGACGCCTGGACGGGAGCAATCCTGGCTGGAGTTGGGGTGCAAAACCTGACTGAAGGGTCTCAGAAGAAAGTGGGAGGGAAGAAGTGTCCACGATGTAGACAACAGCTGAGGAGGGGACAGCGCAGGGTGGGGGCAGGCGGCATATGCGTCAGTGTCTACACAGGAGTGAATGGCGCCGTGGTGGGTATGTGGCACCACACGGGACGAACGTCGCAGTAAAGCTCCGTCTGCCATAGTGCCCAGGAAGACATTCTTGGACTTGGGAGAACCGGTCACTGGGGAAGCTCTGGTTGATTTTCTCTCTTGGGAGGTGGGAGTTGAGCAATTTTAAAGTGAATCCTCCGAAGGAGCAAAATGAGGGTCACGGTCACCCAGGTGGAGCACCGAGTTCTGGGGCCCACTCTTAGGGGCGCAGGAGGCTCAGGGAAGTGGGCTGTAGAGCCAGGTCTGAGGAGGCTTCACTCCGGCCGTGATGTGTGACGCGGGAGTGTCTCTGTGTCACAGCAAGACTCCCAGGAAGGGGAGGGAGCGGAGGGCGAGCAGGAGAGTGAGGAGGAGGAAGAGGAGGAGGAGGAGGAAGATGTGGAGGAACCCGACAACGTGGAGGAGCTACTGGAGAACAACTGGAACATTCTGCAGTTTTTGCCACAGGCAGCCTCCTGCCAAAGCTACTTCCTCATGATTGTTTCAGGTGAGCCCGGCGCGTGGGGCAGGCAGCTCCCGCCAGCAGTCACGCCAGGGTTGACCGGTCAGTGGTTCGTGAACGTGGCTCTGGTGTGATGGTATCAATGGTGTGGCAAGAAGGGAGACAGTTGGGAAATCAGGGCTGGGTGGAGGGCGCAGTACATGGGAGCTCTCGAGACCCGCCCTGCCTTGGCCATGGCTGCCCCGTCCCCTTGCCGCACTGCGTTCCCCTGCAGGACGGCCCACAGGGAGCAGCGGCCCCTGGGTGTGTCAGTGAGGGGTTCCCAGGTCTGCTCCCGAGGTCTGTTTCAATGTCGAGCCACATTAGTGTGTGTGTACACAGTAACTAAGGATAAACCTTAACCCTAAAACTTCTGCATTGACTGCCCACTGGCTGGTCTTTGAGGCTTAACTTTCTGGTGTAGGAAACTCCTATGCCTTGGTTTGGGTCTAGTGTTTGCAAATCAAGTTACATAGGTTAATAAACAAATGAACGATGTAAATTAAACACCCTTTGTCATTCAGAGCCGTCTGTTCAAGCAGAACAATTAACGACCAGTGTTGTAAATCAAACTGTCAGCAGATAGACACACACACACACACACACACACACACACACACACACACACACACACACAGCAACAGAGATGGTTCCATTTGTGATTATTTTTGCTACTTCTCCTTGAGTCTTTAACTTTCTAAGTTCTTGTGAAAACTTTTTGAGAAGTTGGCTGATGTTGGGTGTCAGCCATCCCTTTTGTTGGGGCCTTTTCTTCACTCCCTGTGGAGTGAGACGGTTCATGCACGTGGCCTTATTCACGCAGCTTTCTCTCTGAGCATGAGCTTGGGTGTCAGTAAGTGTCCCTGCTGGTTTCCACTTCTCTGATTAACTTTTGGCTCATCTAAAGGCAGGGAATAACATCACTAATAATGACGTTTCAGCCAAGCCTTTCTGTCGCTCTGACCAGCTGCAGGGTCCTCTCAGACCCTGGGGCGTCTCCGAGCATTCCTGACTCTTAAGACCCACGCCTGCCTCTCTCCACAGCGTACATCGTGGCCGTGTACCACAGCATGAAGGACGGGCTGAGGCGCAGCGCCCCGGGGAGCACCCCCATGAAGAGGAGGGGTGCCAGCCAGTTCTCCCAGGAGGCCGAGGGGGCGGCCGGAGCCCTCCCAGGTGAGCCATCCCTTTCACACGAGGCCTGTGCCATGAGCCAGTGGCCTGGCCCTTCCGTGCCGCAGGTGGGCTGGTGGGAGCTCCCCTGCACCAGGGTGAGCGTGAGTCCTTCCCTCAGCATCCTTATCTCTTCCCAGGGATGATCACCTTCTCTCAAGACTATGTAGCAAACGAACTCACTCAAAGCTTCTTCACCATCACACAGAAGATTCAAAAGAAAGTCACAGGCTCTCGGAACTCGACCGAGCTCTCTGAGATGTTTCCTCACCTCCCTGGTTCTCACCTGCCACTCAGTAACCCTGCTCTGGAGTTCATCAAATACGTGTGCAAGGTGAGAGTGCTAATGTGTGTGCAGGGTGAGGACGTCACACATGTGCAAGATGGAAATGCATCCGTGTCTGCAAGCTGAGGGGCAGGTGTAAGTCAGTCATTCTGCCAACGTTTACTGTGTCCCTGTCATGTGCAGTCGCTGTTGAGGCATTTGGGTTCAGGTGTGAACAAGACAGGACAGGCCCTGCCCTCGAGGAGCCGGTGGGACAGGCAGTAAACCAGTGAAGGGACAGGTTAGTTCAGAGATGCTGGGGCTGAGGCCGCAGGCACCAGAGGCAGGAGGAAGAATGTCTGGGCAGAGGTGGCTCAGCTGCAAAGGAAACTGGGGAGGGCGAGCTTGCATTTGCGTGTTGGTGAAAGTCATGTCAAGCCCCTGGTGACACAGGCCAGAAGGATGGAGGTGCTGAGGGTCACGGGAGGCCAGTGGGCCTGAGCTCCAGAGACCAGCAAGTGAGACGAGAGCCTTTCGTCTGATGCCTTTCTGAGAGGGCCAAGTGAGTCCATCATGGGGATAATATTACCAGGTAACGGCCAGGTGGTGTCACCCCTCACAGAGCTCTTCACCGTCCCCCTCGTCACTTAACCTTCCTGGCAAACTGCGTTTCGGGCACAGATGAGGTAACACTTGAGATCGAGTGACCACCTCCGGTCTGACTGTGGTAAAGAAATGGTTTTAGTTTGTCATTTTAATTCCTCTGTTGACTTTAAAATGCATAAAATTTACTTTTATTAAGTACAATTTATATACAGTGAAATCCACCCTTTTTAGTGTGCATTTGTGTTTTGATGAGGCATGCGGCTATGTACCCACTACCACGATCAAGGTCTAGAAAATTCCCCCAGGCCCCAGTGCTCTCTCTGTACTTCCCCTGCCCCTAACCCCTGGCAGCCACTGGCCTGATCTCTGCCTCTGTTTTTTAAAAGTCACATGCAGTAAAATTCACTCTGTGGAGTGCGGTTGTGAGAGCTTTCGTGGGGTGGTAGAGGTGCGGCACCGTCACCAAGACACAGCACAGTCGCCTCCCGGAAACGTCCCCTGTGCTGCCCCTCCCCCACCTGCAGTCTGTGGCAGCCGCAGGTCCTTTCCCTGCACTCTCCTCTCCTGGACTCTCACACGAGTGGGGTCGTACCATGTAGCCTTTTAGGTCTGGCTTCCATCAGAACACGTGGGGTTCGTGCCTGTTGCTGCCTGTCAGAGCCTTTCTGGTGCTGAGCAGATCCACCACGGGCAAGAACCAGTTAGTGTTTCACTCCCTGCTTGAAGGACATCTGGGTGGTTTTCACTTTTTGGTGATTGAGAAAGCTGCTATAAACAGTCTATTTCATTTCTCTTAGCTAAAAACCCAGGAGGGAATCGCTGGGTCGTGTTGTTAAATGTCTGTTTACCTTTGTAAGAAGCTGCCAGACTGTTCCGAAGGGGCAGCACCACCTTGCTGTGCCATTAGCAGTGTGTGAGTGGCTTCCGGGGTTCCTGCATCCTCACCAGAACTTGGTACTGTTAGTTTCTAAACTGTCAGCTGTTCAAATGAGTATGTAGCAGTATCTCGTTGTGTTTTTAATTTGCATGTCCCTAATGATGGTGATGTGGAGCATTTTCTATGGCTCGTTTGCTCTCCGTGCACCTTCTTTGGTGAAATGTCCAAATCTTTAGCCCATTATTAAAAATTGGATTGTTTTCTTATTGATGAGAGTTATTTGTATATTTTTGTATTTTGAGACTTCTTTATATACAGGATATAAGTCCTTGATCAGATACGTGGTTTCCGAATATTTTCCCCTAAACGTCGGCTTGACTTTTCAAAATTCTCTTAATAGTATTTTTCAATGAGCAAATTTTAACTTTGATCTAATTTCCCTATTTTTTTTATGGGTTGTGCCTTTGGGGTTTTATCTGAGGAATCATTGCTTTAACTGAGGACACAGGAGATTTTCTCTTATGTTTTTGTCAAGTTTTGTGGTTTTAGGTTTTACAGATAGTCTATGCTCCATTTTGAGTTAATTTTTGTACAGTGTGCATGTCGTAGATGATGACGGTTTGTATTTCTACGTGAGGATGCCCAATTGTAGGCACACCTCATTGTGCTTCACAGATACTCCGTTTTTTTACAAATTGGAGGCTTGTGGCAACTTGTACCCAACACGTCTTGTGGTGTCATTTTTCCAGCAGCATGTGCTCACTTTGTGTCTCTGTCACATTTTGGTAATCTTGCAATATTTCGGACTCTTTTATTATATCTATTGTTATGGTGATCTGTGATCTTTGATGTTACTATTGTAATTGTTTTGGGGTACCACGAACTGCACCCATGTAAGATGGCAAACTTAATCCGTACATGTGTGTTCTGACTGCTCCACCAACTGGCCATTATCCCATCTCTTTTCCTCTCCTCTGGCCTCCCTGAAACACACAATATTGAAATTAGGCCAGTTAATAACCCTGTGATGGCCTCCAAGTGTTCAAGTGAAAGGATGAGTCACACATCTCTCACTTTAAATCAAACCCTAGTAATAATTAAGCTTAGTGAGGAAGGCATATTGAAAGTCAAGACAGGCTGAAAGCTAGGCCTCTTGCACCAAAAGGTTAGCCAAGTTGTGAATGCACAGGGAAAGTTCTTGAAGGAAACTGAAACTGCTGCTCTAGTGAACACACGAATGGTGAGAAAGCAAAACAGCCTTCTTGCTGAGATGCAGACAGTTTCAGTGGTCTGGACAGAAGATCGAACCAGCTACAGCATTCCCTTAACAGTAGCCAAAGCCTGATCTCTAGAGCAAGGCCCTAACTTTCTGCAACTTTGTGAAGGCTGAGACAGGTGAGGAAGCTACAGAAGGAAAGTTTGAAGCCAGCACAAGTAGTTTCACGAGGTGGAAGGAAAGAAGCCGTCTTCATAGCACGGAAGTGCAAGGTGGAGAAACAGGTGCTGATGGAGAAGCTGCAGCAAGCTGTCCAGAAGGTCTAGCTGAGATCACTGATGAAGGTGGCCACACTCAACAACAGATTTTTAGTGTAGACAAAAACAGCCTTCTATTGGAAGAAGATGCCATCTAGGACTTTCACAGTGAGGACTCAATGCCTGGCTTCAAATGACAGGCTGACTCTCTTGTTAGGGGCTAAGGCAGCTGGTGATTTTAAGGTGATGCCAGTGCTCGTTTACCATTCAAAAAATCCTGGAACCCTTAAGAATGATGATGGCAAATCTACTCTGCCTGTGCTCTGTGAATGGAACAACAAAGCCTGGGTGACAGCACATCTGTTTACAGCATGGCTTACTGACTATTTTGAACCCACTATTGAGACCTACTGCTCAGAAAAAAGGATTCTTTCAAGTCTTATTATTTAAGAAATACATTTTGTAAGGCTATAGCGGCCATAGATAGTGATTCCTCTGATGGACGTGGGCAAAGTAAATTTAAAACCTTGTGGAAAAGAGTCCCCAGTCCAGATGCCATTAAGATCATTCGTGATTCATGGGAGGAGGTCAAAATATCACATGAACAGGAATTTGGAGGAAGTTGATTCCAGTCCTCATGGATGACTTTGAGGGTTCAAGACTTAATTGGAAGAAGTCACTGCAGATGTGGTGGAAACAGCAAGAGAATGAGAATTAGACAAGGAGCCTGAAGATGGGACTGAATTGCTATAATCTCATGAAAAAGCTTGAACAGAAGAGGTTTCTTGAGATGGAATCTACCCCTGGTGAAGATGCCGTGAACACTGTTGAAATGACAACAAAGCATTTAGAAGATGATGTAAACTTAGTTGACAAAGCAGTGACAGAGTTTGAGAGGATTGACTCCAATTTTCAAAGTTCTCCTGTGGGTAAAATGGTATCAAACGGCATCGCATGCTACGGAGAAATCTTTCATGAAAGGAAGAGTCAATCAATGCAGCAAACTCCACTGTTGTCTTATTTTAAGAAATTGCCGCAGCCGCCCCAGCCTTCAGCAGCCACCACCCTGATCCGTCAGCACCACCAGCACCGAGGCAAGACCCTCCACCAGCAAAGAAGTTACAATTCCCGGAAGGCTCAGATCGTCTTTAGCATTTTTTAGCAGTAAAGCATTATTTAATTAAGGTATATACTTTTTTTTTAGACATAATGCTATTGCACACTTAATGGGCTGTACTCTGATGTAACCATAACTTTTAGATGCACTGGGAAACCAGAAGCTGTATGTGGCACACTTTACTGCAATATTCACTTCATTGCAGTGATCTGGACCTGAACCCACTATCTCTCCGATCTTCCTGTATTCCAGAGCCATTTATTGAAAGGATTATCCCTTTTCCATTGCATCATCATTGCACCTTTTTCAAAACTTAATTGGCCATGTCTGTGCATGTCTATTTCTACATTACTTACGTATTCCGCTTTTATACCTGGGTTCGACTTGCTTTGTTGAGGACTTTCGTGTCTGTGCTCACGATGGTTATTCATCTGCAGTTTCTTCATCTGGTTTTGGTATCGGGGTGATGCTGTCCTCATAGAGGGAGCTGTAGTGCTCTCTCTGATTTTTCTGGAAGATACTGTGTAGGATCAGTATTGTTTCTTCCTTAAATGTTTAGTAAATTTGCCAGTGGAGCCTCTGCTCAAGCACGGAACTGCCAACATGAAGAAGTCAGCTCTCCCCTCCGACACTCTGAAAGTATTGAGGGAGGGATGAAGTCTAGCTGAAAAGACTGAGCTGAGACAGGGAGGTCCAGACAGGCAGGGAGGCCCTGGGCGCTCCCTCCTGACATCGGCTGTGATCTCCCCAGGTGTTGTCCCTGGACACGAACATCACGAACCAGGTGAACAAGCTCAACCGAGACCTGCTGCGCCTGGTGGACGTCGGCGAGTTCTCCGAGGAGGCCCAGTTCAGAGACCCCTGCCGCTCCTACGTGCTCCCCGAGGTCATCTGCCACAGCTGCAATTTCTGCCGAGACCTGGACCTGTGCAAGGACTCCTCCTTCTCTCAGGTGGGGCTCAGCTCCAGCGTACCCTCAGCTGGCAGAGCCAGAATGTCCGGGCATCGAGACGGTCAGCACGGTCCTGTAGCTCCTGCTTCCCCACCTGGCAGGTTGCACCTGCTGCCCTCAGACTCTTATGTGGACTTGGAGCAGGCACCCTCTCGGGCCGCTCTGCGCCATGTCCCAGGTATGGTGGCAGACAGAGACCAGGGCAAGGCCCTGGGCAGATCTCCAGCCCCTTCCCTCCTGCACCAACTCCTCCTGGGGCTGCCACCACAGTGCTGGGACCAGGGCCATGGCCCAGCGACCTTTCACTCCTCTTGCTCTGCCTAGGATGGGGCCGTCTTGCCTCAGTGGCTCTGCTCCAACTGTCAGGCAGCCTACGATTCCTCTGCCATCGAGATGGCCCTGGTGGAAGCCCTACAGAGGAAGCTGATGGCCTTCACCCTGCAGGACCTGGTGAGCTGCAGGGCCTGTCCCACCCGCCACTCTCTGAGGGCAGGGGCATTTCTGCAAGCCCTGTCTGTACTCTAGGGACACTGGGGGGTGCATAGGTCCCAATTCCTACCCAGTGTCCTCTGGGGGGACTGCCTCTGAAGACCCATCCACACCACGAGCCCAGTCAGCTGTCATGTCAGCATCTGTCAGGCACCTGCCGTGGCCTGAACGCTGGCTCTGTGGGAGTCCACGCTAGGGGAGGGAGACAGGTGGTCAACACGGTAGGTGTGAGGGGAACCAAAGGGGGCCGCAGGAATATCTCACTGAGGAGCGTCTGGGCAGAGGCTTGGGGAATGTGCTGGGCTGCCCTGCAGCCGTCATGGGACAGCATCCACTGTCCGAGGCTTGGTGCAATGGACACAGCATGCACAGGGCCTGGGGTGGGATGTCCACGTGAGGAGGGCATGTTGGCAGGGCTTGGGCGAAGTCGTGAAATTTATTCATAACTGAGGACCAGCAGGCACACAGCAGGAACTTGAGGCCTCTTCTTGGCAAAACCATGAGGAGATGGTGGGCAGGTCTGGCGGGGTGGGTGGACTGGCGCCCAACAGGGCTATTCCCTTTTCAGGTCTGCCTGAAGTGCCGTGGTGTGAAGGAGACCAACATGCCCATGCACTGCGGCTGCGCAGGGGACTTCACCCTCACCATCCACACTCAGGTGCACCCTCCTGGTGGTGTGGTCAGCCTCCTTGACTGCCTCTGGGTGGGACAGGGGTCTCACCATGCGTTTATTCCTGCAGGTCTTCATGGAGCAGATTAGGATCTTCCAGAACATCGCCCAGCACTACGGCATGTCGTACCTCCTGGAGACCCTGGAGTGGATGCTGCAGAAGAACCCTCGGCTGGGCCAGTAGCCAGCCCCAGGCTTGTGGGACACCAGCGGCCAGGCCACAAGCCTCCCTGACTCCTCAAACTCGGGACCATGGCACAGGGAAGACCATCTTTGGGGAGCTCAGAAGTAGCAGGAATGAGCGGGAGGGGGAACTGGCTCCGTCCTCAGGAGAGCCGCCTGCTGGAGCAGGTCCCAAGCTGAGAAGCATCTTGAGGATCGTGAGGGGTCGCTGAATAAACATGTTTCCAAGCCTCTATTGCTTTCTGCACACCACCAGGTGGGGTGGGGTGAGAACGTCCTCCCCGGTTCTTTCTCCTGACCCCAGAGGCCATGGCCCTTTCCAGGGACCCAGACCCTGTGCCTGTGGGAACCTGGACTTCTGCCTCCCCTTGTCTGTGAACCCTTCTCCTTTAAAGCAGGCTCCAGAGGGGCAGCCTGTGCCACATGACTGAGGACGCATCAGTCTCATCTCACGTTTAGCCACGCGTGGCCTCGTCCTTCACTTCCTGGCACAGGACTGGACAGAAGCAGGAAGAAAAGAGGCAGCAACCAGTATGAAATGCAAGTCACAAGCTTGAGACCCCAGACGATGTAGCCTCACAGGAAGGTGGGGACCCCCCCTAGGCTCCCCAGGAGGTACGAGTCACTGGGCTCAAGCTGACCTTAAATCTGTCCTTGCTGGCTAGGTATCTGTATCAGCTACACTTTCAATTTTTACTTTAACATTAGGTATAAAATTTAAGTTCTCCAAGTCATCACTGCGTGTATTGGTGCGAGGCGCCCCCACCTCTGGAAGGGAGAGTGAGTACCACTGGGCCTGCATTTGGCCCCCAGGTGCTGCTCAGGCCGTTGGCCTGGAGAAACCTGATGCCCACTTGGATGGATGGAGCCCTGCGGCCTCCAGAGTGGAGATCAAATCAAATTAGGGCAAGCTGGGCAGGAGGGGGATCCAGCTAGCCGGGCATCATTCCGGGAAGCGAAGCCAGAGAAGACCCAGGGGAGAGGAGACCAGGCAGCCAGGGACAGCCCTTCGTCCTCCAGCAAGGCCACCTACAGCAGGACCTGGGGTTGCTCAGTGCAGCCATGGCGCCAGCCTGGGGGTCGGGGCATTTGAGGTGGCAGAGGGCGCGGAGAGGGAAACCCAAGCCCCTGGCCTGGTTCCTGAGCACCAGCCAGGGACCCAACTGGAAAAGCCAGTTTCTCCAAAGCTGGGCCTCTTCTGAGCCATACACTGAGGTGTCAGGGGACCCTGGGGTGGGGGGGGTTGAGTGTATGCTGGCTGAAATGAATAGAAGTAGGACCTAGCTCCACGCTACCTGTAAACGTCATTCCAAATTCAGGCTTTTGGAGGGGTCTGAGTCTCCCCTTCTTCTCTGCCCTCTGGCTGTTGCTGCCCTGGAGCTTGGTTTCCTGTCTGTGAGGTGGGATGTCACCTGCTGCAGTCACGGTGAGGTCTGTGCAGCTCAGCACAGCGCCCAGATGCGCTCCTTCGCCATGGAGCCAAGGCCTGGGCTCCTGTGGCAGGGCCCACAGGCGCCTGGCTGACATCCTAGGACGTGGTAACCAGATTACCCGGGGCCCTGATGCGGTTAGTGCCTCTCCCGGCCCTCCCCCATGCTCACCCTGCCTTGCCTGCCCAGCGCTGTGGAGCGTGGATGGGCACTTTGACTAGGGCTCGCAGCATCTGAGCTTCCATTTTCCTCGGTTTGTGACCCTCACAGCCTCCCTCCTCAGAGCCGCAGCGTCCTTTTCCCATGTTTTGGGAAGAATGAGCCCCAGGGTTCCAGTGTACTCAACTGCGTCCCTGTCCCCTGGGCATGCCTGGCTGGGTGCCAGGGCAGGCAGACATGTGCCCTGCACACTTGGCACCCAGGCAGGCCCTGGGTTGTATTCATGGGCTCAGATGCTTCTCCCCAAGGAACAAGTCCAGAAGGTTCTGGTCACGGGTTTATTGGATGCTGAGTATGTCATGACTTCTGAGGGGAAGGGTCCAGGCAGAGCTTGAGGTTACAAGGCTCAAGGTAGGGGCTGGGGGCGGCTTCGGCCCTAAGAGCAGGGGCAGAGAGGTGAGGGGGTGGAGAGACCTGTGCATGATTGGTGGGGCAGGGGCACACGCCTCTCCCTGCAGACCCCACGAGGCTGGGGGATGGGTGGCAGCCCAGCCCGGGGAGGAGGGCAGCCTCTGGTTCCCAGTCTCGTGGAGATGCTTGCCCGCTGAGGTGCCCAGACAGGGCCCCTGTCCACCATGCAGGGTCCCCAGTGGGGTGGCCAGGCCATCAGGGGCCTCAGTTGGCCCAGGTCTGAAGCATGGCATGATGGGAAGGACAGAAGGCTCAGAGTTGGGCTAAACCTTTGGGGTCCGTGGGCGTGGAGTCCTGGTGGGGAAGCTCGGAGGCAGGAAGGCTTTGTCCTGCACTCTGTCCAAGAGTATCCGCCATCTGCTCGGGTGGGGCAGAGATGGGGCAAGGCGGCGGGCACGGGACGGCCGGGCCTACCTCTGCCCCTTGTCCCGAGTGCGGCCCTCCTGGGTGGATGGGGCTAGGTGGCCAGTCTACAGAGCAGTGACCGGGTGGGGGAGGGGCCTGGCCCAAAACAAGGGCAAGGGTCACAGGCCAGCTACCCGAGGGGCACCTCGGCTTACACACCTTGTCAAATTTCTTATGGCTGTAGACCTTGTTTTTATTCATGAATGTTAGCAAGATCCAGTCACACAGGAAGGAGCCCTGCGGCCAGCAGAGACCGTGTGTAAGGGCCTGGCAGACCCCCCCCACACACACACCCACCGGGTCCCCAGCTGGGCTCCTTACCACCCCAATGGAGGTCAGTGCTGTGGCCAGATTGATGATGGTGGGAATCAGGCTGAACTTCCCGGCCTGGGGAGAACAGGCAGGGCTAGATGGGGCCAGAATGGGGCTGGAGGGAGGGGCAGGGCTAAGCCAGCTCAGTCATGGCTGGAGCCCCCCGTTTCAGGAGGCAGGGAGGGCCGGCCCCACCCCAGCAGGCTGTGCTCACCTGTCCATGCACGATGACATCAATGCGGATGCCGTAGGCTTTGATGAGCGTGCGGGTCGTGGTGTCATTGACCTTGTAATACTTGGCAAACCTAGAGCGGGCAACCCGGAAGCCGAGTCCAGGATGCCTGACCCCGTGGAGGATGGTGGGGGAGTCCCTGCTTCAAGCGCAGCTCGGGGGGAAGCTCAGGCCTCTGGAGTCCCGCCCCGTCTGCTCTGCGGAGCTGACATAGCTGGGGGTCAGCCATGTCCTGAGGACAAGGGTACCTGAAGTTGTAGCCAGCCGAGGCGGGGACGTGTTTGGGGTCGAGCCTCCGGAAGGAGTACTTGGGGTTGCATGCGGCTGCAGCCAGGTCCAAGTCACAGTCCCAGTTGATGATGACACCTATGACACCACCCTGCCAGGGCGAGGGAGCCGGTGAAGGCGCCAGTGGCAGCCGCGTGGCCAGGTGTCAATAATTTAGCAGGCGTACACACACCAAGCCTTGCAGATTGTGTTTCTCTCCTCTGGCCAGGACTGCAGAGGGACTTGTGGCCGTGACAGAGACCCCTCCTGTATAGGCAGAGCCGTCTGACCCGTCCTCACCTTATCCGCGAGCTCTGTGAAATTCTCCCCAGCCTGCTCCACGATGAAGCCCAGCTTGAAGATGGGGCAGTAGGGGTCTAAGAGTTCATCGAAGGAGCAGCGCTTCAGGTACCCATCCTTCCGGTCTGCGATGTTGCCCCTAGGAAGGGGCAGAGGGCAGAGCCTGGCACCCCCAGCAGCTCACTCCCGGCAGGCAGCCCCCATGCCATGCTGGCACCGTGCCCACTGGCTCTTACTTGGAGAAGCGGAACTTGGGGTAGTGGATGCTGTTCTTGATGAGGATGGTGAAGTTTGGGGCCATCTTACCCAGAAATTGGCTGAAGAGGCACAGGCAGGGATTGTTCAGTCCCCTCCCCAAAAGCCCCCACCCAGCAGGGGCCTCCACCCTTCCCTGGCTCCAGAGTCACCCCCTCCCCAGTGCAGAGAAAGTGGCAGTAGAGCCTCTGGGTGGAAGCCAAGGCCACAGGTGGGTGGGGTCCCTGAGTGCCCCCACCTGACAGAGGCACCGTCTTCCACGGGGCACCAGCCAGACACCTCACAGGTCTTGGAGGTCCCCTGGTAGTAGGGTACGCAGCGCCCGGTCCGCAGCCCTGTGGGGCAGACACAACTGAGCTGGTGGGAGGCATCCCCTCTGGGGTGCTCTGACCATTTCCCCAGCCCCTCCCCCCCCCCAGGGCACACTGACCGTTCCCCAGCATGTCCAGTTCCCCAGCCATGCAGTCCTCATCCGAGTGGCAGGCGGCACTGGGGACCCTCATGCTCTAGGGAGGAGATGCCAATCAGGGGTCCTGCAGGGACAGGGACCACCCAGGCCCCCCTGCCACTGGACCCGGCCTCACCTCTGGGCAGGTTCCCAGGGCCTGGGAAGGGGTGACCTCAATCCTGGTGATGATGCTGAACACGCTGCCCCCCTGGGCTCAGAAAGAGGGGCCCGTTGGTGGAGCTGTCGCCCCTCGTCCCACCCGGGGATGTGCCATAGTGGGACAGGGGCCAGCCGTACCTCAGGGGGCTTCACGTATTCCTCCACATCCCACACTTTGTGCTCCGACGTGGTGACCCCTTTGACCTTGGTGATGACGGAGCTTTCGGGGCCCGTCTCGCTGTCCTGGTAGCTCTTCTGCACGATGAACACGTACCTGCGGGGCAGGGGCGGTGCCGGCTCCGGAGGCGACCCGGGAAGGTGGGAGCCAGGACTGGGAACCCCCTCCCAGCTGCGCCTCTCGAACCTCGGGGCGCGCCCCCGGCCCCTTCCCGTGCACCCCCTGCCCGCACCCCCGGCCCCGCGCACCACACGAAGTAGAGCAAGATGAGCAGCTGCACCATGCGGTACAGGACGCCCAGGCGCCGGTTCCTCACCACGATCACCTTGGGCGTCTCGTAGTCCCAGAAGGCGGACCAACAGCCCCGGGCCAGGCGCCGGGCCAGGGCTGCCCCCGCAAGGGGCTTGGGCTGGGCAGCGGCCATGGCACAGCCCCGCTGCGCTGCGCGCCCCACCTCTAGGGAAGCTGCTGCTGTAGCCGCCCCAGCCCCGCTGGCGAGGGCGGGCTGGGGGCAAGGCTGTGGGGTGTCCGCTGGGCCCTCCCCCAGGGCGTGGCCTCGCGCGCCCTCCCCACCCCTCCGGGCTGGTCCGGACTCCAGCGACAGGGCGGGTGTCCCCAGAGGGGTTCTGTGGTGGGGCGGGGAGGCGGTCCTGGGAGCGGTCGAGGGAGGAGCCCGGAGTTGGAGAATGGAGAGCCCGAGTGGGAACTTTCCGAGAATGAGGAGACAGAGCTCCGCAGGATTCCCGCGGCACCGCCAGAGGCAGCGAACACATAGTGTCGAGAGAAGGGGAGAGACCAAAATCTGAAGGAGAAAACGGTCCCCTCCACTAAATTCCCCCCTGTATTTATTTCCAGCTGACTTTTGCACTCAGCAAACAAGCAGCTTCGGGCAGGTGTTCAAAGCTGAACACCGGACCCTTCATTCACTTACCTCCTTTCCATCCATCCATCCATCCTTTCTTCTGGGCCCAGTCCCCACATGTCCCCTTTTTGTATGTTTGAAATTAGAGACAGAGTGTGAGTAGGACAAAGACGTAAGCTTCAGCCAGTGTCTCTTCATAGTGGCGTTGGGAGGTCATCAGTTGGCAGATCCGTCTTGGAAAATAAAACACACAAAGTGACAAGACCAGGCAGGTCCGGTTGATAATATAGGTGTTTTTGGGTGGTCATGGGAACACACCATGTTATATGATGTAAGTTGGCAACACACAGGAGGATTAGAGGAATGATAAACTACTGACTCTGTGATATTAAGCCCACCTGTTCCATTGCTCTGCCAGAAACATGGAGGCAGCCACACCCCTCCGGGCCCTGTCAGTTACTGGCAGACAGAGGCATCTCCGAGTCTCCATCTTAGGGGCTTAAAAACACAGGTGGGTTTAAGACACGAGCCCAGTAAGCTGTGGCTGTGCTGCATGGGAAAAGGAGAAAAAGGCTGCAGAGCAGCCCTCGGGATACCTGGCTGCCGTTCCAGGCAACAATAGCCAAATACCCCAGGAAAGTGTCTTGGGGTAGGGGGAGCCCCCCAGTTGTGTCATCACAGCTGAGGCCTGTGTCTCCAGTTGTCTCAACTGACCCCACATGATCCCAGGCACCGTCATGGTGTTGTGTGTCTGTCACAGCAGGACCCCTGTGGGCAGCAGCTGGAGGGTGAGTGGTTTCATCTGTGGAATCCAGCTCGATATGGGCGAACTCATCTGGAAGGGAACCACTCGGGACCTGTAGAAACGTGAACACAAACATATCCTCTTCCCCACATTAACACACCAAAACGGCCGTCCCAGGTTCCTGCAGAGTCCTATCGCCGCACCGACACTTTGTCGGGGCTTGTGTTGGGATCCCGAAAGGGAGGTGTAGTGACAAAGGACCACGGTGGAGGGCGATTGGAGACTGGACACAGTCAAAAAATTAAGACGGTATGATGCTTTTGGTGCTCTTTGTTGTGGAGGGGCAGGGTACTCCCCACTTTTGTTTTTCCAAATAATTTTTTAAGGTTTGGTTGATCCACTCAACAACTGCCTGTTGTAGGGGGACATAACCTTGGCCTGATCTTTTCTACCAGCGTGGCAGGAAGTAACACACTTCCACACACCTTGCTGTGCCTAACTTCAAACATTGACTACACTAAGAGCCCCCTACCCTCTCTACCTTTGTGTCTTAGCGACACCCCTTAGCCAGTTGGGTGAGAACGAGATTGTGCAGTCAAAATCCCGGCCAATGAGATGAGACACAGCCATAGGTCTGCTTTACGGATAAAAGATGAGAACCACCCCCCCCCGCCCCCCGGTAACGCGCTGGCTGGCTGCTCTGCCGACGGGCACCCTTCTGATCAGAAGTAAAGGTTTTGCCTCGCCAGGCCTTCTCCCCCTTGGGACCCCCTTTTCTCTCTACTCCCACCTTACAACTCTGAAAACCCACCTGCTAAAAATTCTCAAAACAGTGGGGCTTTGTCTAACCCCCTGGAGGGAGGAGCCAAGGAAGTGAGGACCCAGGAGGCGGATCCTGAGGAGCCTCAGCTCCTACCCCAGCCCTATACCCTTCGCTCCCTAATTTAAGAAAAGAAAGAAAACGATGTAAAACGGATATCCAAAACTTTCCCCTTTCCTTCCCGTGGTGAAAAATCCCAGGTTTGGTACCCACTTCGGGAACTTCCCCCAGGTGACAGAGAAACAGGGTCTGTTAATGCTCCCCTTCCTAGTTCAGAAGTCAGAAATCGAAAGAAAGAGCTAACACCTCTGTTAGACCCACATGGGGTTGCAGATCAGTTGGATCAATTTCTAGGTCCCCAGATGTACCCATGGGCCGAGTTTGTGTCGATTCTGAGTATTCTGTCGTCTGAGGAAGAGAGGAAGAGGAGGAGGAGACAGCAATGGCCATCTGGGAGCGCAAGCACCTGGCAGGACCCAGCCAGGTGCCCACAGAGGGGAAATTTCCACATCAGGAGCCCCAGTGGGACAATCATAATGAAGCCCATAGAAACAACATGAAAGATCTTAGAAATTTGATTATAAAACACATAAGGGAAGCAGTTCCCCATTCTCAAATCATGGGAAGGGCATTCAATATTCAACAAGGGTGGGAGGAGGGACCCCCGGAGGTTTTAACAAGGTTAAAGGAACAGATGAGAAAGTATTCGGGATAGAGTGTCGAAGACCCCATGTTAAAGCTACATTTTGTGACCAACAGTTGGCCCAATATTACTAAGAAGCTGCAAAAACTAGAGGGTTGGCAGGATAGGAATTTTGAGGACCTACTCAGAGAGGCAGGTATTGAGTAGACACGAGAAGCAGAAACAGAAAAAGCAAAGATTATGCTTTCCTGTCATAGAAAAGGCAACCCGAGGCAATGAGGCCCCTAGAAATCGAAGACCAAAGGCGCCCCACGGAGAGCGTTTCCAGGGAAGACTAGGAAAAGGGCGGCCCAGGGGAAGGAGAGAGGATACGCGTTGCAAGTGTGGGAAGGAAGAACACTTTAAAAGGGAGTATCCAGACTGGAAGAAAGGAAAAGATGATACCCCTCACGGCTTTTGAGGAAGAACAGGGGGTCAGGGGCTCTTTCGTGTTGAAGGGTCCCACCAAGAGCCCTTGATAAATTTGGGGGTGGGACCCGGAGGGGAGGGGATCACCTTCCTTGTTCACTCAGGAGCCGCCCACTCCTCTCTAACCTGCCCTCCCGCCACTGTGCACCTGGCCAGTGAATGTCTGTCTGTATCAGGGGTAAAAGGGGAAAGTTTTAACGTCCTGATTTTCATATACGAAGGCCGGAAAGCACAAGTAAAATTTCTTTTCGTGCCTGAAGCAGGAACAAATCTTCTGGGCCAAGACTTGACATCAAGATTAGGGATAGGATTAGTCACTAACCAAAGAACAATTCAAGATTCCTTAAACCTACTGTGCACAGAGGAGGAGGAAAGAATTCTCCCCAAAGTGTGGGCAAAAGAAGGAAATCGAGGAGGGCCAGGTGTTTCCCCAGGACAAGTTTACCTCCAGACTCCAGGGGAGACTGTCGGAAGGAAACAGTACCCAGTTCCTAGAGAAGGAAGGTTCAGACTACACCGTATTATAGAAAGTTTACTGAAGGATGGGCTCCTCGAACCCCGTATGTCTCCCTTAGACACCTCCATGTTACCTGTAAAGAAACCAGGTGGATCATAGAGATTAGTTCAGGATTTAAGGGCAGTCAATCAAATTGTCCTGTGGTCCCCAACACGCATACCCTTCTCAGCAAGATCCCTTACCGTCATCATGGTTTAGCACAGTGGATCTAAAAGATGCCTTCTGGGCCTGTCCTCTGGCTTAGGATAGCAAAGACTTGTTCGCTTTTGAATGGGAAGATCCACACACTGGGAGGAAACAGCAGTACCAAGGACTGTCCTTCCCTGAGGTTTTGCTGAATCACCCAACTTGTTTAGACAAATCCTTGAACAAGTACTGGAAAAATTTGTAACTCCCCCTCCAATCAAGTGGCTCCAATATGTAGATGATTTACTGGTCTCAGGGGACAGAAGGGAGGAGGTGACAGAAACCACTATAAATTTACTTAATTTCCTGGGCCGACGGGGCTTACGGGTCTCGAAAACTAAATTGCAATTCGTAGAGAGGAGGTGAAGTATCTAGCACGTTTGATCAGTGAAGGAAAACAAAAATTGAGCCCCGAAGGAGTTTCAGGAATAGTCAATATACCTTTGCCAGCTACAAAAAGAGAGTCAGGAAATTTTGGGGGGTTAATGGGGTAAGGCAGATTGCGGATAGACTCCTGTGCTCTCAAAACCAAAGGAGTATATCTTAAACTTTTAGACGAGGAGCCTGTCCCCCTCCTTTGGAGGCCAGAAGACACCCAGCTGGTATATGCCCTCAAGCAGGCCCCCATCGCAGCCCCAGCGCTAGCATGGCCCTCCCTTGAAAACCTTCCATCTGTTTGTAAATGCTGACAAGGGAAGCGCCTCAGGAGTTGCAGCTCGAGAACATGGCGGGCATAAGCAACCTGTGGCGTTTTTGTCTGCACTTTTGGACCTTGTCTCTCAAGGGTGGCCGGATGCATCTGATCAATAGTAGCCACCGCTCCCTTAACACAAGCAGGAAACTGACCTTTGGGGGAAGTTTAATTATCAGTACAGCCCATCGCATTAGAACCTTCTCCACCAACAGGTGGGAAGATGGAGAACTGATTCCAGAATCCTGAAATACGAGCTTATCCTGAAAGAGAGAGATGGCTTACCCCTCATCACAGATGGGTGCTCATTTCCTGCCGAGTTCCTCCCTGGAGAAAAGGAAATGTTCCAGCTGAGCACTGTCATCTGGACTTAATAGAACTCCAAACCAAAGTCCAGCCAGACCTAGAGAAATCCCCTTTCAGATGGGTCTCAAGTTATTTGTAGATGGGTCTTCATGAATAATAAAAGGAGGTATAATGGGTATTCTGTGGTAGACAGAGTTCAATTAACCATAATAGAATCAGGAAGACTCCCAAACGGATGGGCAGCCCAAACTTGTGAACTGTATGCTCTCAACCAAGCCTTAAAATTCTTAACAGACAAAGGAAGGACCATCTACACAGACTCTAAATATGCCTTTGGAGTCGTTCAGACCTTTGGAAAAATCTGGATGGAACGAGCGCCAAATAATAGTAAAGGGAAAACTTAATACGTAAAGAGTTAATAACCCAAGTTTTAGAAAGTCTAATGTTACCAGAAGAAATAGCTGTAGTTCATATTCCAGGACATCGAAAGGGGTCCTCCTTTGAACACCAGGGAAATAACTTAGCAGTTGAAGTAGCTAATCAGGCTGCCTCTCCTCAGAAACGCCAATATTCCGTTTAACACCACGTCTCCCTGCCGCTGTTGCAACCTCCATTTTCATCCCAGCAGAAAAAGAACTAAGGAAAGTAGGGGCAGCAGAAAATTCAGAGGGAAGACGGCTATTGCCCGATGGAAGGGAAATGCAATCCAAACCGATAATGAGGGGAATTTTAACCCAGCTCCACCGGAGTAGCCATTGGGGTCCCCAAGCAATGTGTGACACGATTCTCCACATTTATGGTTGCACAGGTATCTACACATTAGCCATATAAACTTCTGAGGGATGTAGAACGTGCCTAAAAACTAATAAGCAAGCTCTAGGACAGGCGCCCTCTGGAGGAAGGAAACCTGGATTATGGCCATTCCAAAGCATTCAAACTGACTACACAGAAATGCCCAAAATCGGCCATCTCCAATACCTTCTTGTAATTGTAGATCATCTCACTCATTGGGTAGAAGCGATTCAAAGTACCTAGGGCAACTGCTAATACTGTAGTCAAAGTCCTGATTGAACATATTGGGCCCCGATTTGGTCTGATCGAAAATACAGATTTGGATAACGGGAGTCACTCTACCGCTAATACCATCAAAGGACTCATACAGGTTTTAGGAATTATATGGGAATATCTTGCCCCTTGGTAGCCTCCTTCCTCAGGAAGGGTAGAAGGAATGAGCCAGACTGAAAAATCACTTCACTAAATTGATCCTAGAAACCAGGTTACCTGGGACTAAATGTTTGCCTGTAGCCCTTTTAAGGATCCTAACAGCCCCTCGAAAAGACATAGGCTTAGCCCCCTATGAACTGCTTTATGGATTACCCTATCTCAATTCAAGTACTGACATTCCCACCTTCAAAACCAAAGACCAATTTCTTAAGAACTATGTACGTGGTTTCTCTTCCACTCTGCTTTCCCTCAGGGAGAGGGGACTCCTGGCACAAACACCACGTCTTGAGTTTTCGGTGCATCCACATCGACCTGGAGACGACAGCCTGGTCAAAGGCTGGAAGGAAGAGAAGCTCAACCAGGCTGGGAAGGACCCCTCCTCGTGCTACTGACCACAGAGACAGCAATCGGCACAGCCGAGAAGGACTGGACACACCATACATGGGTGAAAAAGGCCATCTTCCGCACAGAAGATGGGAGGCCATACCTGCATCCAATCCCACCAAAATAACCTTCCAAAAGGTTTAGTTCGCATTATCATCACTTCCCATTTCCAGCTATCAGCAGGCTTTTTTTTACAATCAATGTTCCCAGTTCCACAGTACCGCAAACCATAACCTTTGACACCTGTCAGGTCACACCACACAGAAGTCTGGAAAACCAAAGACAGCTGTCTAGAGCTGACAAATACCTCTGTCGCTACCCTATCCTGTTTCCTCCACACACAGGGATAAAGAAGGAGGGTGGGATGGTGGTCCTTGCAGCACACGGCAACAGGTTCGGTGGACAACCCAGTATCAAGGTTGGACATCACCAGGAGGCTATCTTGGATCACCCTTAAAACCTAAAATCCACTTTTCAAAAGGGATTCCCCCACCAAAT
This sequence comes from Indri indri, assembly GCA_004363605.1. Classification (NCBI taxonomy): domain Eukaryota; kingdom Metazoa; phylum Chordata; class Mammalia; order Primates; family Indriidae; genus Indri; species Indri indri. The sequence continues at coordinate 61,366 of RJWJ010004472.1, forward strand.
TGCAAAGTACATCAGCGCAACCCTGTAACTATTTCCATAAATGTCCCCACTTCTGAAGACACAACCTTAAACAGAGCCTCTGGAATGGGAGCAGATATATCAGGTACAGACCCAATTGGACAATTCTCTTTAAAAATAATGCCTCTTGCCGGGTGCAGTGGCTCACGCCTGTAATCCTAGCACTCTGGGAGGCCGAGGCAGGCGGATCGTCCTGAGCTCAGGAGTTCGAGACCAGCCTGAGCAAGAGCGAGACCCCGTCTCTACCAAAAATAGAAAGAAATTAATCGGACAGCTAAAAATATATATAGGAAAAATTAGCCGGGCATGGTGGCGCATGCCTGTACTCCCAGCTACTCGGGAGGCTGAGACAGTAGGATTGCTCGAGCCCAGGAGTTTGAGGTTGCTGTGAGCTAGGCTGACGCCACGGCACTCGCCCCAGGCAAGAGAGTGAGACTCTGTCTCAAAAAAAATAAATAAATAAAATAATGCCTCCTGGCTGGGCACAGTGGCTCACACCTGTAATCCTAGCACTCTGGGAAGCCGAGGTGGGAGGATTGCTTGAGCTCAGGAGTTCGAGACCAGCCTGAGCAAGAGCGAGACCCCGTCTCTACTATAAATAGAAAGAAATTAGCCATAAAACAACTAAAAATAGAAAAAATTAGCTGGGCATGGTGGTGCGTGCCTGTAGTCCCAGCTACCCAGGAGGCTGAGGCAGGAGGATCGCTTGAGCCCAGGAGTTTGAGGTTGCTGTGAGCTAGGCTGGCACCATGGCACTCTAGCCCAGGCAAGAGAGTGAGACTCTGTCTCAAAAATAATAATAATAATAATAATGCCTCCTGCCTTAACCGACACATCCCCGACTCCTTCTATAAAACCTGACAACAGCACTGTACCTGTATCTTTCCCCAATAACCCATCTAAGGTCACCATTGTAGAGGTCAAGGATTTAAGACAAACAGTTGCAATAGAAACTGGGTATAAAGATGAAAACGCCTGCTTAGAATGGATCAAATATTCTGTCCACATCCTAAATAAAAGCAATTGTTACGCCTGTGCCACAGGGAGACCAGAGAACCAGATAGTTCCCTTTCCACTCAGATGTCTGTAGACCCTACAGGCACGCACTGTACGGTAGCAGCTCTCTTCCATGAGAGCAAGACATGGGGAAATAAATTGTACAAAGCCCTGTCGTCGCTCTTCCCTGACATGAGAGGTCTTGCCAGTCAGCACAGAGGACCGTGAGGCCACCAGCCTCCGATGTCAACTTCACCTCGTGTCTCTCTAGACAGGAGGAGGGGGTGGCGTCTCTTGGAAACACAACGGGGTGCAATGAAAGCCTGGCCATCAAGAGGCTACAGGATCAGTCTGCCCTCTCCATGCTCCGAGGAGATGTCTGGTGGGATTGTAGACAGACTGAGGTCCTACCAGAAAGATGGAGTGGCACCTGCGCTCTGGTGCAACTGGCCATCCCTTTTACCCTGGCGTTCCATCAGCTCCCAGTTCAGGAGAGGGGACATCGGACAAAAAGAGAAATAGATGCTCCCAGAGGATCTTTTGATCCACATATTTTTATTGATGCTATTGGAGTCCTTCGAGGGGGGACCAAATGAATTCAAAGCTAGAAATCAAACAGCTGCTGGGTTTCAATCTATATTCTGGTGGTCCACTATAAATAAAGATGTAGACTGGATCAACTACATATACTGTATTCAGCAAAGGTTTGTAAATTATACCAGGGATGCCATCAAAGGCATAGCCGAACAACTAGGACCGACCAATACAATGACCTGGGAAAATAAAATGGCTTTAGAAATGGTATTAGCAGAAAAAGGTGGAGTGTGTGTCATGACCAAAGGCCAGTGCTGCACTTACAGCCCCAACAGCACAGCTTTGGATGGCACAGTCACCAAAGCTCTGCAAGGACTTAACTACCTTGGCTAATGAGCTGGCTGAAAACTCAGGGGTAGGGGACCCCTTCACTAGCCTCATGGAGCAGGGGTTTGGAAAATGGAAAGGGTTAATGATGTCAGTACTAACTTCCTTAATTATTGTATTTGGTGTCTTAACATTAATGGGATGTTGCATTATCTCTTGTGCTAGGGGACTAATCCAAAGATTAATAGAAACGGCCCTAACTAAACCATCTCTTCCAGCCCCATGTGAAAACAGGTAATTTCTATTAGAAGACCAGGAACACCAAAGTCACCTCCTCCTCACTGAGTTTGAAAAGAGTGAAAGTCTAATATGAGAAGGGGAAATTGTAGGGGGAGATCACCTTGGCTTGATCCTTTCTGCCCAAGTGTCAGGAAGTAACACGCTTCCGCACACCTTACTGTGCCTGACTGTAAACATTTACTACATTAAGAGCCCCCACCCTCTCTACCTTTGTGTCTTAGCAGCACCCCTTAGCCAGTCGGGTGAGAACAAGATCGTGCGGTTGAAATCCCGGCCAATGGGATGGGACACAGCCATAGTTCTGCATTAGGGATAAAAGGTGAGACCCCTCCACCCCACACCGTAGGGTGCGCTGGCTGCTCTGACTGCCGCTGGGCACCGTTCTGATCAGAAGTAAAGGTGTTGCCTTGCCGAGACAACTTGCAGGGTCTCACCACTTTCTCAACGACACCGGGCATCATTTCTAACACTTTCCAGGCGGGTTATGTGGAGTGCCAGGGATGTGGTGAGTGTTCCAGTCCTGCAAAGTGGTCTGACAGGCGACTGCGGTGTGACAGGGCCATTATCAGTCTTTACGGTATGAGGCAGCCCTAGATAAGGACGGAGTTTAACACACGAGTGATGGCGGGGGAGACACGCTCACCCGATGACGGAGTGGCAGGGATCATTCCTGAGTGTCAAGTTACATGTAGTATTGAAGGTGCCCGAAAGCAGGGAAAGGAGTGACGTCCATTTGCCAGAGTGAGTTAGGCCCCCGGGTTAACTCCAGGTGACAAAGGTACACCTTGTCCAGCCTGACAAGCTGAGCGGGTGCATGTCATGTGCCCAGCTTGTTTCTGGGTGATGGGAAACTGTTTAGTGAGCGTGCAAGTGCTTTGGCAAAAACTGGTGGGACGTTGCGGCGTTTTTAAAGGCATTAGTGGAAAATACAGGGTAGGAAACGAGACAGTCGACAGCATTATTTCCTTGTGTCAGAGGCCCAGGCAAAGGGGTACGAGCACAGATATGAGAAATAAGGAGGGTGTCGCCGGATATCTGATAAGCTCTGCGGAACAAGGAATTGTGGAAGTTCGATTAGGTATGTCCTTAATGATAGTGTCTTCGATATGGAGAACGGAATAGAATACACAATGGGAGTCAGTGATGATGTTTAGGGGTTCAAATGGGAATGTTCTTAAAGCCAATATAAGCGCCCCTAATTCTGCTTGTTGAGTGGAGGGAAAACTGGAGGCGGATAAATATTTCCAATCACCGTCTTTCCAGGCCATTCCTGCTTTAGATGAGTCTGAGCCATCAGTGAACACTGTCTGGGCGGTGGGAAGAGGTGTAGGGGACAGTACTGTGAGCGGTTGTACAGGAAGTGAGGGACAGTGGGGAGAAGCTTGTCGGAGGGGTAATGGAAGGAAAGAACCTGCATAACCTGCAAGGGCTGATTGCCAAAGTAAGGAATTATGTAAAGGTGTTTCGAAGCAGCTTTTAGAGTTAAGGAGAGATACAGTGTGCGGATCTAATCCAAGCAATTGTTGTGTATGGCAGCGTCCCTTAATAATCAAAGGGGCAAAGAGATCTCGAAAGGGAGGAAAGGTTTTGGAGGGAGTGTGAGGGAGAAATAACCATTCCGAAGGAGCGATGTGAGGTGTTCATTGGCCTACAAGAGCAGTTGGAGATGGGGGTGTTGAAGATAAATAAAAGAATGGGTTTGTCTGGGTCAACAGACAGTTGACAGTGATTAAGGGCTTTGTTGATAGCGCAGAATTCCTGGAATGGCAGAGATGTGAGTGGACGAGGAGAAGCTGGATCTGCATCACCCTTTAATGTATGAGTGAGATGATGCATTTGTTGGTTAGTAATTCCTAAAGTGGGACATATCCAATTCACATGTCCCAAATGTTGTTGTAATGAATGTAGCGTCAGGGCAGAAGGCAAGGAGACTGCTATTTGTTGGGGTCGTAGCGAACGTGAAAAAAGTAGATAACCAAGACAGCACCAGGGTTGGGTAGGTTGTACTTTGCCCACGGACAGCAGTGTGTGTTTGCACACAAACAGTGATAATTCTGCTCGAGTAGGAGCTGCCAATATGTCACCCATATAGTGTAGATGATAGCAGATGGGAACTGGCACCGAGAAGGGAGTCGGGCTTGATGAACACAATATGGACAAATCGTGGGACTATTTAACATTCCTTGCGGAAGGACTTCCCAGTGATACCTGTCAACTGGATAGGCATTATTATAAGTGGGAACAGAAAATGCAAATCTTTCCCAGTCTTGTTTCACTAGAGGAATTGTGAAAAAACCTTTTAAATCAATTATAAAGAAAGGCCAATCTCTTGGAATTAATGACAGTGGGGGAAGACCAGGTTGCAGAGGTCCCATCAG
>RJWJ010004473.1:0-10000 GCA_004363605.1 Indri indri
AAAGAAAGAAAAAGAAAAAAGAGAGAAGAAAGGAAAAGAAAAGCTAGGCTTGGTTTTTCTTATTTCAGATCTGTAATCAATCATTGAAATAGGAGGCAGCAAAATTGTAAAGATTCGATAGATTAAAATGCAAATGAAAGGGTAGAAAAAGAAACATTAACATGGCGATCAAAGATTTAATAACCATAAATCAAGTTTTTTTCTGTTGCAGCTGCAGCTTGTGTGTGTTTATGTTTTAATCATGTTCGTTCCATAAATAAATAATTTCTGAAACGAGACTAATTTTTCATTATTTTAACCGTGGGCTATAACACTAAATATTAAAAATAGAAAACGTACATGATGCCAGATTCCCAACCAAATAAGAGAAAGACTTGTGTTGATTGGTTAAAATCAAGGAGTTTCAATTGTATGTTTTGAAAATCAGAGTATCATGCTAAAAAATTCTATCTTAACTGACAAAGCCCAAAGTTTTCTTTTCTCTTTAATATTTTATGTTAACAACAAGATACCATTTATATTAAATATATGCATGGCTGCATATCCATTTCGGTTTGAGCATTTTCAAAAAACGAAAGTGCCAGAATATTTAAACAATAAAAAAACATATATTATTTCAAAGTGCCTTGACAGAATTTCCGGCAAATGATACTTTTTAGAAGAATCTGCCTTCTAGAGAAAAATAAAGTGTTGGTTCAACACAGTTAAAACTTTTTAAGCTTTATTATTAAAGTTCTTTTTCCAAAGGGGAAAGTTTTAGCCCTTTGTTTTGTTATTCAATTTAAGGTTTTATGTCAAGGTGTCAAATTATCGGGGCGCTCTATTTAAGTACTCATTTTCTCAACTATGGCCAAAGATTTTCATTTACATTTTTTATATAAAACATTAAATTATATTATTTAGAAATTTTTAGAACTTTTAAAATAAAGTACCTGGACTTAATCTTTTCTTTCTTTTTGGGGGGGAGGGTTGTCTTATTAATATAAAGGGAATTTATTTTCATAAGACTGGAAACTTTTCTTTTTTGGTAATACAGCCTTGCAATATTTAAAATAAGCTTTTTGCTTAATTTTGCCTTTGAAGGAGTTATGCCTCCTAACTTACCGAAATGATGAATTGGAATTGTCTCAATATCTTCTCTTTCCACAAATTAAAATGATAACCAAATCTGTAATACATGTTTCCTTTCTAAAACCTTTAAGTTAAATGTAAGCTAAGTTGATGTCCACTCCCCCCCTCATTCCCAGCCAAACAATCACGTTTTCACTGTGACAGTCCAATAATGCATTTAGTTTAAAATTACACTTGGACCTTTTCTCCTTTGTATTTTTTCATTTACTTCAGTGCAACAAGATGACTTGATTTTCATGGGATTACATGAACTCCATTCAATGTTACTGGGACATTCCTGCTCAACTAAATACTTGCCTTAATAGACAGATGAACTTCTTTTTATTTGCTGGAGTTTGTAGATGGTTTTAGATACAGAGTGTGCAACTGATTTAGTTATTGTTGTTGTGAGAATCGAACAGGCACAAAAGTCATTTATCTAAACCGAAGAGATATGACTCTATAACAGGGAGAAGCAAGGGCAGAATCATGGGGAATTATTTCAGTTTATAGCTCTTATTAATTAAACCGGATGTGGTTTTATTTTGCTCTTTTAGTACGACCTTGTTAAAAGCTCCCAGCTACCTTTTTCCCCCTCATCCCCAATTTTTTCATTTATTAGGTTTCTTGTTGATGGGGGCTGCTTTTTCTATATTATATCACTGAGCAGTTACAGTGTAAAATCTCGTGCGTCTTCGTCTTCGGAGGATCGCACCCCTTCCAGAAAAGAAAAAAGAAAAAGAAAAGAATAAATGCCTTTCTCATTCAGTTTTAGCATCTTGAAATGCAAGACAGGTACTTGATTTAGCATTTAAGCAAAAGGTTACACAAACCCCGTTTTAGAAAGTGTTGGGATGTCCGACAGGGTCAGCCCTAGATCAGATCATTTTTTGAATGCAGACCCGAAGATAATGAGTACTTGTTGTATTAAAGGGGACAAACAGTACTTTGGCTTCCTCTGACCCCAGAATGCACGGCTCGGTTTCATTGATCATCCTCCTTTATGAGATAATGCAATTACAAACATCAATAAGGGGCTGCAAGGGGAATCATTATGCGGTGACAGTGATAAATGACGGTGCAGAAATAGCATGCTTTTTCCCCCCTAACAATCCAGGAGCCCAGGGGCTCCGGGGGCTGAACACAGTCGCCAAGGAAACAGATGACATCCCAAACGGCACCAAAGGAAAAAAAATGAACAGTCTTTCTTTGCCTTTCACTCTTTTCCGTCTTCCAAAGAGTTAGTTTTGGCTCTAGCAGCAGCTGCTACACAGGCATTTCGTTATTTCAGACATTAAAGACTGGAGCGGGCAGTGGGAGTCTCCTCCCCTTATATCCCCACCCCCGCTAGATAACACACAAAGCTCGCTGTTCACAGTTTAGGACTACCTGAAAATGCAAGTCTCCAAAATCAGGTTGGGGTGGGGTGGAGGGGTGTCGTGAACGTGGATTTACACAGCCATTACGTTGTGTTTTCCCTGCTTTTGTCCAGTGGAAACTGAGTCTCCAGAACAAGCTGGCGCCTCGCGGGTCGGCCAGCAAGGGGACGGGTGCGCGTGGCTCGCCTCCATCTCCCCGCGGTGCCAGACGCTGCTCTGTGCCAAGGGGGTAGGGGGATGGGGAGCAGGCGACTGCTAGAGGTGTTTGCCGCGGTGCTGGGTTTCTTTAGGATGGAGTTATCAATGGGCGCAGGGATCTCCCCTAAATCAAGAAATCTGGTTCTTTAAAGCCCCAGGGTGCCCTCAGCAACTGGGTTCAAGAGGGCCTCTCTGAGCGATCCCCACCCACCCACGTCCAGAGAGGTGGGTGAGGTAGGTGGGTGCAAATAGGCGATGGGTTACCGGACTTCTGCGCGGAACTTGAGGCTGCTGGGGGCTGGGAGAGGGGCAGAACCTCGGGACTCTCAGTGGAGAAGGGGCACTTGCCACTCTGGGGGAGGGGAGGAGAAAGAAAGTGCTGAGGTGCGAGGGAGGCCTAGGAAGGAAGGGAGGGGAGAAGGAAAGCGAGCGAGCGCCATCCCGCCCTTCCAGGAGGTCGCCAGCCGGGAGAAAGCAGAGACTGGGTTCCTGACCCCTGCCCGGCGCGCCTCGGCGTGGATCCCGGTGCAGCACTCCCTGCCACGCGAGGCCCCCACGCGGAGGAGCGGACCGGGCGGGTGCGTGAAGCAGGTGACTTTATTCACTGCTTTCCTAGTCGGCGAGGTCCCAGGACTCGTTTTCCGCCTGGAGATTAAGATCATTGCTCGCGTAATGAACTTAATGCTTTAGGGTAGAGGTGAGTGTGTCTGCGAGTGGGCAGGGGTAGAAATTACCGACGCGATCGATGGGAGACTGGCTTAAAACTAAATCCCTTTTCTCCAGGGCTTCACCGCCCGGGTTTCCCCGCAGTGGGCTGAACGCGCCGGGAGGGCAGCCGTCAGCTCGCGGAGGGGCAACCCCGGGGCGCGCTCAGCCAGAACCTAGGCGGTAAAAATGCTTCTCCGCTTCGCCCCACCGAGACCCCCAGGGTACCATTTTCAGGGCAAAAGCCTCTTTAAAGCTCAAACGTTGACGAACTGATTGCTCAATACGTTGTTTGTTTTTCCTTTCAGCTCCGCCTCGGGAGAGAAGGTTTCAGACGCGTTGGCGGACAGATTCGGCCGAAAAGGGAACCCTCCCCCTCCTACCATCAGCTGCCTACCTCAGGCCCCCGACCCCCCACCCTCTCTCCCTCGCGGCTCTTTCCCTTGGCCCTGGGATTCCCAGCCTCCCGTAGACTGTGCACCGCGGCGGCCCCAAGTGCTACGGTCCGCCAAACAGCCAATGGGTTCGGGGTGACATGGATGTGGGGGGGGGCGGGTGAGAAGGAAAAAAGCCCGGCCAGGCAGGGCGCCCCACTACCCAATTCCACGCCTCTCCAGCCGGCGTCCAAGCGCCTACCCGGGAGCTTTGCATCATCAAGTCGTGTTTTTACTGCCTTCACAAGGGCCGAGGGCCTGCCGGGATCCGAAAGGCAGGAGAAAGTTTGCAGAGCTTTTAAAATGATCTGGAGGAGCTCCCGCCTAAGGCGTCGGAGTGCTGCCCACGGCTCCCCCGCTGCGGCTCCAGACTCTGGCACTCGCCGCCCTCCTGGTGGGCCCTGCCCCGGTCCCGGGTGCCGTGCGCCCTCCGGTCCGCGAGTTCTTGGGAGTCACGCTCCCAGAACCGCCGTGGAACTCAGGAGTCCGAGCCTCCGATGTGGCAGAGCCCATTAGGAAGCCTCCAGTGCACCACAAAGTACCCTGGGCCGTTCCGAGGGAAGGAGGCCCAGATCCCCCTGCTACGACGAGTTGCCTCCCATAACCTTCGGTGTAGACCCCTGGTCGCCTCATCTCCAGAAACAGTCAACAGTCCCTCAGACTTGGCTTTCAGATGGGATTGGGGAGGGCGCAGGAGGCTATTGCCCGAGTTCCAGCAGCCCCCCAGGTGCTCTGGGCTCCCGGCAAGGACCTGCCCGCCTTATGCACTGCGCCTAGGCCGGCACCCGCGCACCGCAGGACCCAGGGGTAGCTGCATCCTGACCAGAGCTCCACGAAGCAGGCCGCGGGATTTTCTCTCGCGGCACCGAGCCCGGCCCAACCCCAGGACAGGAGCGTGTCTCCTCCCGCTCCCAGCGGCAGACCTGGGGGGCGCTGCACACAGCAACCAACCGCGAGCGCAAAGTCGAGCGCAAAGTCTGCGCACCGCGTGGGAGACGCGGGCGGGAGGGGCGGGTAGGGCTTGGGTTCTTTCTTTGTAGACTCTTTCGACTTCACTACCAAGTTTCCTGGTAGGCGCCTCTGCCCCAGGGTCCGAGCTCCCCACCGCGGCTCCTTCCCCTCCCTTCCCCTTGCCCCCGCCAGCCGAACCAGCCGGAGCCTCCGCCGGGGTCTGGCCACCCGCTCGGTCGCTGGGGCCGGGACCCAGCGCCCAGGCTGCCGCGCCGCCTCCCGGACCTCCCCCCGGGCTCCGCAGGGGGCTCCTCTCCCCGAGGCGACACTCGGCCTCCCGGCTCAGTGCAAGGAGACACCCGCTGCCTCCCGAGGAACTCCTAATACCATCCATACAGCTTTAATGCGTTTATAATTCGATAAGTGATTTCAATTTGAAATTGTTAGTAACTAATTTTATGGGTAATTTTTCCACATCAAATATTTAAGCATCAGATTAAGGGAGCCAGTTCCGACACAGGATAATAAGGGGGTTTCCCCCCACCCCCCGCGCCTCCGCCTCCCTCCGTTTCCTACCGAGTCGTTTTTCCAAATCCCCAAAAGATGGCAGTCGAAGCCGACTTTCCTCTTTTCCAGTGGCTCTGCGAAGGGAGGGGGAGAGAGGGGGGATGGGAGGAGGGGATGGGAGGAGGGCTGTGGGGCGAGAGGGGGAGAGGGAGAGACAGGGAGGCAAGAAAAGGGGAGGGAAAAGCTAGACGTTGCATGGACTTTTCAAACTAATTCTTTCACACGTTTCTAATACAAGCAAGAAGCAGTGGTGAATTTCCTGGAAAAGTCCTGGCAGAAAAGAAAGCCAAAAAACGTGCCTTGTGGCCTCAGGGTAGGGGATGTGAGAAACTCAGCACATTCAAACTTAAACCCTCAATTCAGAACAGAAGGGGAAGAGGGAGACCCAGAGAGGAACCAACCGGTTTTTTTTATATTTCTTTGTATTTTAACACGACATATAAATACTAGACAACTAAGCAACTTGTTTCCTCGAGGACTGTACTCTGCAAATTACATAATGAGGGGACAGGGGTAGAGGTGTGGAAAGGGTGATGGGTGGGGGGACTGCAGCGGGCGGAGGGGAGGCCCGGGCGAGCAGCGGATGAATTGCAGACCAGTTGCCAAAACTTTTTTTTTTTTCATGCTGCTGCTGCTGCCGCGGCTGCCTTTGCTGCTGCCTTTGCTTTGAATGTGGGTAACTAGGAAACAGCAAGCCGTCTGAGAAGACGGAATTTCCAACGTGTAAAATGTTCTTAACGGAACCATTGAGCGAGTGCAATAAGGCGTGAGGGGGAACTAATCTTCCCATTTAAATGTTTGTGGCAATTTTATCTAAATGAATTTTAATGCTAAACGAGGGTAATTCCCCATTTGTAGCGCGTTTACTTCTCTTTCCTGTGCTTCTAAAGCAGTCGAACATCATGCAATGAACAATAACAATAAAAATACTGTCAAGGCATATTATTCATTTTGAATGTGTTATAATTACAGCTGATTAAATATGATAGGGGAAATATTTTTTAATTTTTTGGGAAAAAATACTTAAATTATACTAAAAATAGTCTCATTCAGTCAGTGCCCTCCCCCCCAAGAAAAAATAAAACTAAAAAGCAGGTACAATTGGGTGCCCTTGTTTAGAGGAGGGCGTTTTGTTTTTGCCTTTTAAAACACTCTCAGCACCTCTATTATTTCCCTCTTTCGGGTAAGTGTCCTCAATAACCCTGGAGCTGGCTCTGAAATTTATCAGAGGAAAAGCTAAAATAGCATTAAGGGGAGGGTGTCGAGGCAGGGGAAGAAAGGAACTGCGAAGAGCGAGGCTCTCACGTAATCGTGCCACAGAGAGGGGAACGCGTGGAAACAACAGTTTGTTTTATTTTTTCTAATTCCTGGACACTAATGATCTCAATTCTTCATCGTCACCATACTCCCTAACTATTCTCTAGTACTCTTCTCCCTCCTAGCTTCTCTCTCTCTCCCTCCTCCCCCCACCCCCATTATTTCCCTCCCCCACCCGGCCTGAGCCTCCTCCAGAATAAAGGCTGAAAATACCCAGCTCACCCGGGCATGTACTGGGGAGAAGGAGCAAATGGACGGTTAGTTTATAAAGTTTATCATTAATTTAAAAAGTAAATAAACGGTTATTAACTGCTAGTAACCACCTATGAAAAGAGAATGAGTTCACTAATAGGAGCTTCTACTTAAGTGGACGCAGAACTGCCCCTGGGTCAAAATGGGAAATGTAAACCGTCCCCTCTGTGGGGCGGCGGCGGGGTGGGGTGGCGAGCGCGGCGGGGATGGCTTTGGGGGCCTGCGCCTCGCTCTTCCTGCGCGTCCACGTGTTCAGAAACAAGGCCCCATAAACAAAAGGTGAGAGTGCGCCTTGCTGCTCCTGCAGGTGAGTCAGTCAATCACACGTCACCTAGTAAAGCCGACCCACAGCTGGTTTCTCTTTTGGAACAGAAAATAGAATTGCTCAGAGCGGGTTTATAGGGCGACTTGGGCCTGAATATCAGACTTGAGTTTAAGGCGCTCTTCTCCCACCCATCCTTTGTTTACAAAGCAATCACTGCTAAAAGGCTTTATTTTTTAAAACACATTTGCCTTAATTAAAATATTTGTATATTTTCCTTAGCTTTGGGAAGCACTTTTTATAGCAGCAATTTTATTTAAATAAAATTATAAGCTATTCCAGCTTAAACATGTTATTTTGTACCATTTAGCTGGCTGCCATGCAGAAATTCTGTACAGCTGTTCTGGAAAATTGGTTAATAACCAGTTTTATCCAATGAGAACATAGAGCATATTTATAAAAATTAGATTTTGAAGTCTGGTCTCTTCAATTCATGTAGTTAATTTCCTAATAAACACATACTGCTCATCCTAGGTAACATCCTTAGTAAAAGACTTAACTTTGTACTTAGGTTTGCCATTATGTGCAAGAATAATTTCACTGATACTAGATGAGTAATTCTGTTGGATGTAATTCTGAGTCCACAGTTAGTTTAGTGCCTTTAGGCCTCAAATTTGCTGATATTACGAGTTCATTAAGTCAGCTTAAAGAAATCAGTGGTTATTAAATAACTTATTCTGTGGTTAAAATTTTCAAATACATACATGGCTTAGGGAGCTAAAATTAATTCTAATATTTACTGCATTAATCATTAAAAATTTGGGGGGCAGTAAACAAATTTTTCAAGCAGTGGAGTCAGCATGACAAAAATAATCTTGTTTTTATTTTAGATTCAGATTTCATTACTGCACTCAAACGACTACAACTGGGCTTGGCGTTATTATACAATCCAAACTGTTTCCGTCAGAAACGCTAAGACTCAGTGTGCAATGATTGTTATTAATAATTAGCTCCTTGGTTTCTTGATAGAAAAAGGCTATCAACAAGCATTTGTTTATCCACAACAAAAAGTATAATTAGCTTATCCCACTTAGTAAATCTTGTATGCATGCCAACTCATACCAAACTGCTACTTTTACAAAAAAAAAATTGCAATAATACAGTTCATTTTTCCAGTCCTTTTTGCACAAAATTTATTTACAATGTCTACATAAATGCTCCAAGGTGGGACTATGAAAAAATACACACATGACCGATGCTTTGCTCAGAAATAAAGTCAACATATTAAAAATAAATCTTCAGTCTATGTTTTTGAGCTGCTTAAAACAGGAAGTGATGTATAAGGTGGTGGTTGTTGCATGGGGACAATGATGCTTGATGTGACAATTAGGCTTCTAAACACACGGCCTTTTGGTTTCCATGCCTCCTCCTACCAGTCTCCTTAAGACACTGCCTGCAACAGCTGATTAATCATTGTTGATGACTGCAGTTTTTCCCATCCTTCCCGATTTACATCTGTTCAGGCCAATTCAAATATGGTGAGTAAATGAATTAGACATGCAAATTCAAGCCCCAGGCTAGAGAGAGGGAGAGAGAGGAAAAGAGAGAGAGAGAGAGAAAGAGCGCGCATGGCTGAAATCCTAGGCGAGAAGAAAGATTCTTCTGCCTGATAGTTATTTTAATGCTCTAAAAATCCTGCAAATCAGACCTTCCTGTCCCTTGCAGGATAACTGTAAGGCTTTTTAATGTAAGGAGGCTTCTGGAGGAAGTGAAGAGCTATGGAAACAACACACATAGTGTGGAAAAATTTCACATTTTTTTTTAAAAAATCTATAAGAAACAACGTAATATGGATAACAGTATAATAGCATTTACAATATTTCACTCTTTGTTCTCTTAATGTCTTATATAGTTATTTAGCATGTCCCCCAAATTGACTTCGGTTGGTATTTCCTGCTTTTTAAGAGTCCCTATGAAGAATTAGGGATGCTCCTTGGTCCAAAGTAGATGCCAAGAATGGAACTCCACAGTCATTGCAGAAAAAACATGATTTGAAATCAGTCACCATTGCAGACAATGCATATTCCCTTAAGCTACTGAGCATGAATGTCCATGACTTGTCCACTCATTGTTGGGTCTCCTGTATTAAGAACCGTGGGGCTTGATGCTGACATTGGCATTCCAGGGTGGGGCGGTCCTCCATGCATCATCACTGTTGGGTGGTGAGGGTGTCCAGGAATGTACGTATGCATGGGGGGCCCATGACGCAGCTGAGCAGGATGGGGGGGCATCTGGGGTTGGGTATAACTTGGCTGTCCCATACTCACACCCATTGGACCACCCCGGGCTACATACTCCCCTGGCATACTTTGCAGCCCTGTAGAAATTCAAAAGAAAGAAACACAAAGAAAATATCATGAAAAAGCAATAATGTGGTTCCCGCTATGGCAATTCTATGAAAGCCAGGGAACATTGTGATATTGTGATTAAGAGAACATGGTTTCATAAAGCTTTTTTTTTTTTTTATTCATACAGAAGAAAATAAAATGAGAAACGTCATGTTTTTGAAAACTCACATTTTCCCACTATTTTCCTTTCATTGTCACTGTTATCAGGTCTGCCTACCAAGGTCTTATTTATTTAAAAAAATAAAACTGTTATTTGAGGTCTGGTCTAAAGAAGCACTTTTGTCCCCTGAAACATTGTCTATCAAGAATACAAGAATATATTGCGCTGGTCACCAAACATCTCGCAGGAAGCTGCACTAGACAGGCTCCCTAAGGGTGATTACTTAGCAAAACCTGTACTTAAAAAAAAACAAAATC
>RJWJ010004473.1:15000-75715 GCA_004363605.1 Indri indri
CTAACATAGGTAAGAGTGCAAAAAACATCTCTTTATCTATGGTACTGTTCATAATCTACAGACTCAAAGGGAAGGAACTCTGTCTATTAACTTTCTTTTCAATCCCTTTTTAAAACATAATATTGGTGGATATGAGTTCTATTACTTACCTAAAATTAGGAAGAGCCATTTTTAACAGATGAGAAACCTAGGCTCAGAGAAATTAAGTGACTTGAGGTCACATGTTACCAAAGAGATGGTGTTAATAATTTTCTGAATGACATACAGCTGGCAAATGGTAGCAACACCTTCCCCTCTAATGCTGTGACCAGAGACCAGGGCCACTATTGTGCCACCCATCTAGAATATTCCAGACTAAATAGATATGTAAAAATTAGCTGGTTTTGAGCCAGTTACCACTGGCAGCAACCCTAATATTTAGTCAAAGAATAAGCATGACTGTGAACATTTTGTAGACTGGGAATTTTGATGGCTGCACCGCCTATGCATATAGACAAAGATAAGGCTACTCCAAAAAAAAAAAAAAAAGTTTCAGTGACTCGATTTATCTATATTCCAAAGCTTTACCTCCTTCACATGCATACATTCAGATTCCCATGGACTAACTCATAACAACCAACTCAGGTTCCAGTCCATGACTATTAAACCCTGGATTCATTAAAAAAAAATTACACCTGAGGTTTGGAAAGGGCTGTAACAGTCACCTAAACTGGCCACCGAGTTGAATTCCCTCTACAATATCCCCACCATGGAGATGGGGAGCCCCTGCTGGACTGTTCTAATACAGTACTCATCACCTTACCTGAGAGCCCATTCCATCTATAAAGAAGGCAAACTGTGGGTACAACCCTTTCACCAGTACAAGTCCTTGGGGTATTTTAAACAATTCTAATCTAACTTCCTAAGGATAGCCTTTCAAATATTTAAAGGCAGCCATTACGCCTCATGGGCTTCTCCCCTCTTCTCCCTAGGCTAAACATCCACTGTTCTTAAAAAGTTCCATCTAGAATGTGAGTGCTTCTAGGATTTTGAGTGCACCCACCACCTGGACCACTCTAAGCTTAGGATGCTGAGCTTTGCCTGTGTGCCTTGGAAGGTTCTCAGTGGCTGACACTAACTACATGTGTTCCAGGCCTGCTCTGGGCCCCTTGTAGAAAGCAAATGCACACAGAAAATACCACAGCCTCTTATACCACAGCTTCTTAGCTAGGCCCATAGGTACTAGGTGCTTTTCGCTTCTTTTTTGGTGGCAAGAACTATTTGTTACTATTGATAACACAGATGTAAGCTACCCATACATAGGCTATCAAGGTGGGAATCCTTTTATTAAAAAACAAAAAACAATACAAAAGCACTGAAAACTTAAGAAAATCTAATCACTTTTTATGAACTGTTTGACCACATTAGTAGGTCTACCTGGAACTTCTTACTTTTAATACATTTAATTTTAAAAAATTGAATATGGCTGGTCCGAAGGTAGTGAGTTATCTCACTTGATTGTTCACATTCAGTTACAGATTGAACTCCTTGTTTTACTACTTAACCCCCCTCCTTACTACTGCACTTAACTAGTCTTAAAAAATTAAAAAAAAAAAATTGAATACAATGAAATATCATTAATACCTACAGGACATAGTAATCTCTCAGAATGTTACTAAATTACAATTCCTATAATAAGTTATATGAACAATTTATATTATTACTTGGGGTCATGGGTGACATCATTATCTGAAAATAACTAAATAAATAGCAAAATATTTTATTTTTTAAAACAACATCACTTTTTTAATCTTAAAACCATCTCAACATTTGATTCTCTTTAGTGTATTTTATCATCATCCCAGGCTATCTTATATGTCCTCTCTCTTTGGAATTATGCTACATACAGCAGAGCCATGTGTTTAGATGGCTTCGGGGTGAATTCAGATACAAAAACATTTTCCTTCTGGGCAAAGTAATAAAATGACATTCTTGCTCCTCCCACTATAAGTCAAACTGAGGTCAGTTCCCCCATCCCTCTATCTGTTTAAATAAACTGGTCCAGCTGTTTGTTTCTAAAATGCCCTTTGACCTTGTGTCTCATCCTCCCTGCTTTTGTGACAGAATGCTTTACTTTTCATTGTGGAAGAGTCTAAATTATCAAGAATTCTCTAAACGCCGAACCAAAAAAAGACGTTTAGATTTGATGTGAACTTAAATGAACATATTCCCTTCTTAAAACACTGTCATTTTAAAAGGCATCAATAAAATAGTTAACTTAAGCTTATATATGTATGTGTGTTCAAATATATATCTGTATTTATGTATAAACACACAAGAGCTTAAAAACAGAAAAAATAGTGTTTTTGAAGAGACATGAAGAGAATGACAAAATTCCAATTTGAATGCAAAATAAAAAAACAGATTCTCCAACAGCCACATAGTTTGAGATAAAATGTATCCATGAAATAAATACACACAATTTTAGAATTTTCCCATATTGATAGGGCTATTTTAAAAAATTTCTTAGTTTAAAGATGTAAGCAAAAACTTGCAATTTTACAATTAATGTCCAAATATATCCCTTAAACTCCCATGTGGAATGTCAGGGATACATGACAAACTTGCTTACTCATTAAAATAGATACTAATAGTTGCACACCTTGGTTTAATAGAACATAATTCAAATTTGCTGTAAATTGGGCTTTTAAAAACGTAAACCTTTTAGTTAAGTATGTTTTAAGGTTGGAAAATGTCCTGTTTGCCTTTTCATATTACATTCTAAACATCAAGGGATTTTTTTCTAAAATCCTATTTTGCTTTGAAAACACAATCTTCTTTTGTGAAGTACTTTTTAAGAACTGGGTTCCCCATAGGTGGTAGAAGACTGAACTGGAAAAAGAATCTTTATATTTCCTTGTTTTCATAGAATCATGAGTTAGAATTTCTTTCTGTGACCAAACTATCTCCAGTCTCAAAACAAGAAGCTTTACAAAGGAAAGGAAAGGAAAATAATAGGTTCACTTTATAGTTTTACTTCATGTCCAGATAAACAGAGATATATTTCTTTTCTACCTCGTTGTTTGTTTAGGACTCAATCTTAATAAGGGAGAGAGGGAGGTTGGAAGAGGTGCAAAATCTCCAAAACTATGAGACCTGGATCGTCTAAACATTGATTTTTATTTTGAATTTTTTATAGGAATCTGACAAGAATGGGAAGTGACTGTGAGTTATGTCAAAAAAAGAAATACAAGAAGTTTTGTTTTATTCTTTCTTTTCTTTGCCCCAGTTTTTTTTTTTTTAATCATTAGACTTTTTACTTTATTTCATTTTGCTAATTTCATCTATCTCTTTTCATTCTTAGTCTTTGGATACCTGAATAGTTTTCTGAGCAAGATCTGGAAGGACGGCTTTCTGAAACTGACCTTTGTCCTTTAGTTTCTCCTCCACTCCTTGCCCCGGCCCCTTCCCCCAAAACTAAATGGCTAAGTTTAGTTTCCTCTCTGTGAGAACCAAGAGGGGAGAGGAAATCATAGTGGGCATCTGTTAGGAGCCAAAACACAAGGTAGTTTCCCAGTTCCACAGGCAACATTTTCCACATACCTTTGCCCTTTTCCTCCCTTGCATGGGTCTCTGTAATATGATAAAAGTAAAAAAAAAAAAAAAAAAAAAAAAAAATTACTTGCTCACTTTCAGAACTGGCATTTTCCCCTTTACTCAATTAATTCTATTCCTCAGTGTTTACCATCCTACTTATTCCCTGATGATTCAGGGGAGCCCACATTTGGTTACATTGGCATGCCACAGCCAACTCAGTAAACCACATATAAAATTACAATGGTGTCGTCTCCAAACAATGACATGACTCTTCAGTCACCTCAATAGTGCTTCTTGCCAAGTAGGCATAAGTGAAGAGTTAGCAGGATGGGGGTGGACATGCTTCAGAAGATTGCTGTCTAAGTATGGAGAACTGTCATTGCACAACACCTCAGATGCCTAAGAGGCTAAAATTATCAACTATTAAGAGAAGATTTCATTAACTAGCAGGATATGTTAGTGGAAATGCCTTCTATATCTATACCATCCATTAAAGGAAGTGCTAATTTTCGTCATCTTTGATTAATATTTAGGTATAGTTAGGAATACCTATATATATGCTTAAATAATAACACCATGCATTCTTAAATGTAAGTACGGGTGATTTTTGCATATGCTATTCTTCATTCAATCAAAAAATAAACACGTACATGTAATAATTGATATATAATTTATTTTACGTAATTTCTATAAATATTTTAAATATTAGAATTAAGCTTTATGAAAACTCTTCAAGTATAAAATTTAACATAGGAAGGTAGTTATTGAATTCTAGAATTTTGTTCTTTTTCTATTCCGTGCATTTCCTCGATATAGCATTTTTTTCAACTGTATCACAGTCATTTAAATAAAACTATATCTACTGCATTTTTTTAAAAGTCAGCATCTCCAAATAACTCTTAAGGCATGTTTTGTTTATAAACCTTCAGGGAAAGAGTTCTAGCTATCTGCCAAATAACTCTCTGTTCTTCTGAACAAAAGAATCAGCTTTAAAATCTTTTGCTGGAATTCTTTATTTTAGATTTACATTTACTTAGTGGATTTAATGATCCATAACTGGTGGTCTTCAGGATCCAAGCCTTCTATACTCCCTTTCTTTGTGAAATGAAATTTCATGAAACATGATTTTAAGACGCTCAAGAAAGTTGATTCGATCTCAAGTCAAACCTTATGAAATCATGTTTTTGGCACCTTTCTCTACTTTCTTAACCTCCTCCAGGATCCAACAGTTCCAGGACTGCAATACATCATCCGTGTGCCTGGGGGTGGGGGAAGTGAAGAACGGTGGTGGGAGGCGAATGGACAGGAGGGGAGAAGGCAGCACACGCTCTCCTCCCCACCCACTCAAGAAACATAATATTGGAATTTGCTCAAATCACAGGAAGCCCATCAATCAGCAGTACGAGAAGGTTTCCCTTCTGTAGCAGTGGATGGGGGTATTTGCCAAATTACTCTAGAAAGAACTGAAGTTGTCTAACACACTCGAGGAAGTTAATTACATATAAAATTACCTTCAAAGCAGCTAATGAAAAGAAATCACTAATTAATTGACAATGATGATGTAAAGTAATAATAAAACCCATGTATTGTTTTGGACGTTAGAGACTGGAACAACGTTCAAATAATCCATCACTTGGTATACATCACAGAAAATTTCCTTTGAAAGCAAATTTTGAAATGATTTCTTTTTTACTCTAAACTTATTTTGAAAAAAGATTGGGCTTGCTAAAACCTGTAATCTGACCTGACTTCAAAGCAAAGGTGGCTCCCTTAGTAGGATCTCTATTTTTTTTTCGCTATTTCCTGCTGTAGTCTAGATCACTGAAGCCCTAGGTTCCAAACTGGAATAAATGTTGGGGATAGTTCAGTAGATGTAGCATAAGAAATACCCATGCTGTCGTTCTGGCTTAGGTGAGGCAAAGGTATTACGTGTAACCAAAATGCTTGTACCCCATAATATTCTGAAATTTTTGAAAAATTAAAAAATAAATAAATAACCAACAGTTAAAAATATCTTCAGTATCCACAGACATCAGGCATAGGCATCAAAATAGCATTTATAAAATATTCACTTAAATGTGACAATTTGCCAAATTTGAGTTTGTATAACCTTATAAATCTAAAAAAATCATGATTTGCTTAAAGTATATGGATTTAAAATGATTATTAGCACAAGGTCTAAGCAATAGGACAATCTAGGATCACATAGCACAACTTCCTCTACTAATGGAAAAGCTAAAATAGGTGTAATAATATCTTCAAAGAATAGATGTGTCTCTCTTTAGTTTAATAGCTACATCATTTGTCATTTAATTTCCAATTTGCCCATTTTCACAAAAAGTCAATAAAATTGAATCTAACTAAACATCCCTTGCAGGCTACTAAATAAATATATTTATTTAAAGCAATTTCTAGTTTTCTGCCAATCTCCATTACAAATAGGATGAGTAGATAATTTATCATCTAAACTGGCACACTTCTGAGAGTGAAGAGACATTACTGATAATTTTGCTGGGCAAAGGCCATAAACCATGAATGTCCCAGACAATTGGGATGTAGAGTCACCCTAATGATCAAATATGCACTATTTTTCCAAAGAAAATTTCCCCTAAATAATTGGAATTAAAACTCTGTTGTGTTGGAATGGTGACCAGCCCCCACACACATAAGGTATTATAGAATCCTAGCCCCATCTTGGGGTACCTCTGAGCACTTTCCTTTCTCTAGGATTTTTCCTTTAGTTGCCTCAGCTCCCCAAGCCTTCCCCAACCATAAACCTCCCAGGTCTGGAGTCTTCACTCATGCCAAAGGAGGATATCTCAAAATTTAGCTCGATTTCTAGTTTTGTCTGGTTACAAAATTAGACTACTGAATGACACAATGAAGATGAATTGACTCAAATGGAGGCTTCATCTATTCATTGGCAAGTTCGCTACAACTTCTGTTTCAATTAGTAAGGCTTGAAACCTAAGTTCTATGTAATATATGTCAATATGCAACCTGTAGACTCTTAAAATACAAATTGAACCATTTACACTAAAAAGCAAACAGATCTCAATTGAGATATATGACAAAATATTTCAAAGGAAGATAATAACACTAACGAAATGACCTCCTTTGAAAAAAACTATGGCTGTCTAAGTCACTTTGTGGCAACTTTGGAGAATGTGTGTTTCACTGCTGAATTGCTGAATTTTAGTGTGACTGTCCTTTAACAACATCACGCATAATTATGATGGTCAAAATACCGGCCAGTGGCAGGGAGAGTTAGAGCAGTGACCGGTGAGAAGAATATGAGAACTGGGTAGGAAAACTGCCACTCACTAGCTTTGACATCATAGCAGTATTTAGGTGATAAAATGGGGATGATTGAATGAGTTAATGTTTATGAAAAGTGTTTCACAAATTATAAAACCTAAGACAGGGGTTTGTCGGGATACTGTCATTATGATTCTCAAAAATACATAACGGTACAAAAACTTGTAAACAAATGTTTACAGCAGCAAAAGGTGGAAACAGCCCAAATACCCATCAACTGATACCAACAAAGTATCTTATAGCTTATATCCGTACAATGGAACAGTGCCCAGCCATAAAAATGCATGGAGCACTGATAATACATGCTACAATGTGGATGAACCTTGAAAACATTATGCCAAGTGAAAGAAGCCAGGCACAAAGGGACCACATATCACATGATCACATTCATAAAATGTCCCAAATAGACAAATGTAGAGACAGAAAGTAGTTCAGTGGTTGCCAGGAGCTGGAGGAGAGGGAGCTGGAAGTATGGACGGGTAATAGCTAAAGGGTAGAGGGTTTCTTTTTCAGATGGTGAAAATATTTTAAAATTTACTATGGGGATGGTTGCACAACTCTGTGAACATACTAAAACCGTTGAACTGTGCACTTTAAATAGGTGAATTGTATGGTTTGTGAACTATTTCTCAATAAAGCTGTTAAAAATAAACATACAATGGTGGAATGGAAGAGTCGCTGGACTGAGAATCAGCCCTATCCCTGCCTCTAATTGGCAACATAACATCGGAGGGCCCTGAGCCTCATCGGTCAGATGATGCAGAAACTCCCACCTAGGATTTTTACTCTGTGGTTCTGTAGCACACAGTTTTTCAGATCTTAATCCATGCTCCCTTTTGAGACACTTCAAAAATTTCGTATTCCTTTGTTATTTGCAATTTCAAAAGCAATGGCATGACTAAAACCAAAATTTCATCTTCGATATCCTTTTTGATACTATATTCACTCAGAACGATTTCGATAGGTTTCTTCTGGTCCCCCCACTCCCTCCAGCCCCCACTGGGCCCTGAGGATAGGACTCCTTACCACAACCTACCGTACTTGCCTGGCTGTAAGCCGTACTGCCAGGTCACCAGCTGGGGGTTTGAGATCTTATATCTTTTGGACACTTATGGGTCTTTCCATTAGTTTTTTCAACATCCCCTATCCTCTCCCCTTTCCAAGCACATATGAACTCTGACCCAAACCAGGGATCAATAAAGTCTACTAGCAGATGTTCTAGAGGCATAGGCCAACAGAGCCCTTCAACCAGATAGCAATCTTCAAAACTACTGGTTTACATTCAATCAGTATCCTACAGTAAAAATACTGAAAACTTTAAAATGTACGTATTTTTATGTGTGTATTTTATATACTTATACATATCATAAATCATATGGTACATTAACTTCATTCCTAGGCGATATAATATTTTTGGGAAAAAGAGGCTTCATCAATATTAAGCCGAATATTTCCAATGACAGGAAATTTATTTTTAAGCTAAGTTACATGGAGAAACCAAGACCAATAATTCACCCCCACCGTGGGCCTGAAAGCGTTAATGCATTTGGGAAAGGCAATATTTTTTCCCTTCTTCAGTGATAGGATCTAATCTTGTGAGGCATTTGTTATTTAAGAGGGTGAAAAGGAAAAGAGAACCCTCAAGGATGTTGGAACAGATTACAGGTTTTTGTTTATTTGTGATTGTTCGGGCGTCAAGAGCATGGATAGAGTTAATTATTTTTCATATGAATGAGTCAGGCTGAAAGCTTTGTAAGAATGGAAATAAAATAGACAGGAAAGTGTCAATGATTATGAGCACACTGGATGGTAGAGCCCTGTGTTTGCCAAAGTTGCAAGCATACATGCTGTTGGGTTGTTTCATTTTTTTTGGTTTTTTTTTTTAATGTCTTCTTTCCCCTGAAACATTAGAAATGAAGCAGAACATAGTCCTACATAGCATCTACACAAAGCTCCAGAGCATTCACACACCGCAGTGTTGCAGACTGGATCCGAGGCAACGTTTGCCCTCAGAAACACTCCCTTCCCCAGAGCTTGTGGCTGCACTCCATTTTTAAGAAACTATTTTATTCAACAAGGAGGCCACATTTGCCCCATTTTTTAATATTTCAGGCTGACTTTTTAACCACTCAAAAATGCTGTTTGTTTTCTGTAGGCACCGCCTGAAGCAAGATGATGATGTAAGTGAGAGCAGAGAGAGGGTCTCTCTGGGCACAGCTCAGGGCTTCAGTGCTTAATGGTTAATCACCCAACACCAGCCTCAGCAACTGTTGACACAAAATAGGTGGAGATCAGGTCTGTGCAAGCAGAAAATACCAGAAAGGCAAACTGTATGTAAACACACTTAAGACAGATTTGACAAGAATAGACCTAAACCTGACTTGCTAGGAAAGCACTGATGTCTAAAGCTTCAATGCCCCTCTTAGCTGAGTCTGTTTCCCTTCACAAAGTTTCCTTTGAGAAGACAGAGAGTAGCATTTTAAAAACTAAAATACATTTACAGAAGACAGCTGAGACATTTGTCCCCTTGATTCACATAGTGCGAGTTTCAAATCTGCTCCTACATGCAGGATTTATGTAATGTAATACAGTTCTTCCACGTATACTCGGACCGGAGCCAAATGAAAGAGAGAGAAGGAAAAAAAAGAACCCATGTACACGCAACCACAATTCAAAAAGTTATTTCTCCTGACCTATAAAACTCATGCAAAGAAGCAAATGGATAATGCTTAAACAGTCTTTTAATCTTATCTAACTGACACCTGACAACTCATTACTTATAGATTATTAATGCACCCACTAAAAAGTTTGTCATGTACAAAATTACTAGAGAAAAAGATTGAATGCCTGAGGAAAAAACAAATTTTGCTGTACAATAACTTCAGAAATTTCAAGCCTATTATCTGTCATGCCCTTCGTAGACTCATAGCACACTGCTAAAAACAACTGATTTATCTTTATTATGAATCCTAAAATGACAGCACACATCTTTTTCATGTCTTGCGATAATGTTTAATTTCATCTAGTTTTTATTTTACAGTGTTTGATTTGCTTATTTAAGATGAGGAAAAGTAACAACTTTTTAATTAATTCTCCTGTTTGTCTCTTTATCAAAGCGGTTTTTTTCCACTCCTAGGGTAGAGCTGGGATGAGAGTCAGTTTCAGAACATTCGCCTTGCTTCTCTTTGATTCACATTATTGTACAGTCTAGATTATTAGAGCGGGAAAAGTCCTTAGAGTCCTGATTAATTAGTCCTACCTGTCCATTTTAAACCAGAGGAAGCTGTCACCCATGGAGAGAAAGTGACTCGAGCAAGGACACACATCTAACTGGTAAGGAGTGGGGACAAGAGATGAAATGTTGATTCCAGTGTCCCTTCCCTACGTATTCCCTCCCCTACTTGCCTTGTGTAAATTTTATGTTGTCAGGAGGATTGCAGGACAATTTGTTCCTTAGCCACCTGTGGATGTAGCCAAGGTCTTCCCCTTTGACCATAATTCCTCCCAGCCCCTCACGTCCCATGCTCTCCAAGGAAATGGGAGTCGAGTCCTGCTCCATCGGGTTGCATGACACATAGGTTGTTTTTTACATTTCTCTGACCAGATACGTGTGCTGAGACCCTCAAAACAACAAGTCTGCTTTAATTAGGACTTGCAACGAGTCATGCTGACCTAACCACCATATTCAAAGTCGACCGCCAAGCCACTGGTTTAACTGCCTTGAAAGGAATCACAGATATTCAGAAACACTGGATCTGTGCTGGATAAATCCCAACTCACTCAGCTCTGAGCCTCACTTTGACCCCAGCCCTGAGTGGTCCTGAAATACTTCCTCAGGTTGCACCGGCTCTCAGCTTCAGGCATCACGCTAGCGTCTTGTCCTGAAAAGCTCTGCCTTTGAATGCCGGCTGGAGGAGAAATAGCGGTTACACAAAACAGTATTTGGACTTTCAAATCCACCTTCCTACCTCCCAGACCTTCCTGTTTCTCTTCTCACCTAGACTAAAGGTCCCATGGTAGAAGGGGCTGGATTTTCCATTCAGCTCAGTGGGCCATCATCTACCCCTACATAAGGGGTTTCCATCTTTAACAGTATTAACAATGTGATTTTACTCAGTGGGGAAAAGCTCTGAGTAAACTTACGGTGTAAAACTTAAAACAAAGTATACTTAATAGGCTGCAGAGTCATTTTCAAAGAGGATTGTTTGTTGGAAATTTTTTAAGTCTGCAGAAAAAAGCAGTGTCTGTGTTGAACTCCTAAGACTTCCTGACATGACGATACCTGAAGGTTTCTAAATTCGCAGCTCTCTTCCCTGCGAGCTATTTGCTCAGCTTTCCTAATAATACCCTGCCTGTCTGGCACCCTGCCAGCTCTGTCTCAGGCAATATGCAAGCTAAACATTTTTTGACTGATTTCAATATTTTCTTATGAGCAACTAGACAGTGTTTTATCTAGTGAGTATTACTGATTGCTATAATCTAAGCCCAGAGTAAGCGCCTGTAAAGGTAATATTATTAGAATTGACACTCAAGGTGAAATGCATAGCAATTAACTGAGGCTTGAAGAACAACAACCCATTCTGCAATGTTCTGGGGAGTTATTCTATTTATATTTCTCCTTCTTCTTTTTAAAATACTGCACCTGTTACTCCACTGATCAATTAGGAAGTCTACTTTAAATGTAGGTTACACTTACATTCTCAAAGGAAAACGTTAAAACACCTGCTTGATAAAATTACTTTTTGTGTGTGAAGTTGTTCCATCCCTAGGTAATTCCCAGGCAAGGAAATTCACTATACAGACTGCACTTTTATTTTGTAGTTGAATAGCAAACAAGTGACCCACTGCTTCTTACATCCTGAGCTGATTTTTTTTTTTTTTACATATGTTTTCCTTGCTTTTGTGTCATGCCTCTGCTTAGCTTTATTGATAAAACAATCTGTGTCTAATATTTAAACAACATCTGTAAAATGTATTATTAAATTATGTTGGAAGAAAAAGCAGAACAATTCTCTGAAACCCTATGACCTCTATTGATTTTTAGATCACGGAAGTTGAAAGGATAATTTGTGAATGTTTTAACATTTACATCTAAACAGGTACCTATATTTATAGAATCTTTGATTGCTTATAAAAGTATTTGCTACATTATTACCATAAGTCAGAGAGAAACGTGACCTTTAACAGTTGAATCTGTTTATTATTATAAAAAAAGATCCTATTTTCAAAAAATAAGTTTACATTTTTACCTGCCAGTGGCATAAATCTCTAACGATAACATACTTTTTTCCTCACTAGTAATAAATGAGAAGTGATGCCTGAATGCTTTGCAGTTTTGAAGGCGAGAAATGAAGTAACTAGGAAAATCTGCACTAAATCTGAGAACCATAGAGTGCAGTAGTTCCACACTGTGTCACCTCGGATATTGGGATGCTACCTGGAATTTTACATACCCTATTGATGAAGAGTGAGTTTTCTCTCCACACACATACTGTATTTCACATATACTATATATTTTGCAACTAAAATCCCTATTGCCTTCTCAGAGCCTAAAGGGATAATCATTTAATATCAGGCCTTAATAGGAAAGTGCTTGGATGAGGAGTAGTAAAACAAAGAAACTGTAAAATTTATTCAGTACACACTAGGCCAAAACTCTGCTGAGGCAGGATGCATCTAGGGCAGCCAGTAAGTCGGATACAATCACAAGGTGTAAGTTTTCATCACAGGGAATTCCCAGGTCTGCAACACTGGTGTGAAGATATAAAAGGGGGTTTTATTTGACCATTCCACACTCACATTTTCTATACAACAAAAAAATAAACTTGGTCTATTCAGGAGAAAAAGGAACCAAGTATTGACTTGGTGTTTGTGTATGTGTCTTGTGTTTTATTTAAAGTTCTATGTAAATATTTAAAGACCTAAATAATCATCTAATCCCAAAATTTAAGATGTTTCTGCTTAAATGACCAAAACATTCAGCATATTAAAAAATGTTTGCACTGCTGATACAGCAGAAGTATTTGTCACAACCACAATAACAATTAAAAAAAGCAAAAAGACAAAAGCCCCTAATGCTATTATTTATCATTTTTGGATAAAATTATAATTGGGAGTGAGGGAGCAAAGGAGGGATAATATATAAATTTATGGTGCATATTATATTTTGAAAATGATCATGCTTTAAATCTAAATCTACCACAACACACTAGATTGAAATATTTAGGCAACTAGTTACAGAAGTTGATTTTTTAAAAACATGCAGTTATTTCAAATACTTAAGAGATAATTTATGTAGAAGTATTTTGAACCAAATTATTTGCATAATTGCCTCAATTCTCAAAAAATGTATCAGCATGGACTTGGCCTACAATGTCACATCTAATAAATTTCACATTCTATCTCAGAGCTCAAATGCTGTAAGTACTAATGGCAACCATTTTAAGATTCCTTCTCTGTTTTTATTCTGATAAAGTAGACCGAATATAAGAGTTATCACAATTATTTCTTTTACTACAAATTTTCTCTTAATTAAGCAAATGTGTCTTGTTGTTTTACACTTAAATTCTCTCTTTTTCCCCTCTCCCCTTAAGTCCCTACTTTAGCCTTAGTTAGCCAAGGCAGGTAGTATATATCACTTATGTCAACTAGAGAAGTATAATATTAGCTCAGTGATGAAGTGAAAGAACCATTACCATGTGCAGAACTTCTTGTCTCATTTTTCAGTAGAAACATAACTTAAAACTGCATCAGCCAGGATTTCTATGACAAGCTAACAACTAGACATGAGTTTATACTTTTCTCTTACATATTGTATATTTCTATACATTATGTTGCTGCCAATAATCATGACTGATCTACACCCAACCTGCCCTTTAGCGTTTTATTAAATCTCTTCAACAGTGACTCATGGTTCATACAAAAATGTACATGTGTATTAACAAGTTTTAAGAAATCCAAGAAGGAAGACACAAATGTTTAAAAGTTGTGGCTAAAGAAGTGAAAGGGAAATGCAAAAATATTAATGACGATATTTTAAAAATTATTATTTCTAGAAGGAAATAGCTTGGGCAGATGTTTACAAGCTCTCAAAAAAGCCTCATGTAATTTTTTTTATTACATTGAAGTCATAAAGAAAACCAATCCATAATTACTCTGCTTTTAGTCTTCAAATACATCACAGTTTAAGATTCTCTGACATCTTTAGCTTTAAAACTGTGCCATCTGGAGTCCCCCATTTTTGCGTCATATTTCCTACTTAAAGCCTAAAGAAAAATAAGTCTGTTATCAGTTTCTTAAAAGAAGCTTTAGATAAAAATTAATAAACTATTCATTAAAAACTGAAATCAAACATGAGAATGCCATTATTTATCAAACTGAAGAAAAACAATTTCTCTTACATCTTTCAGTTACTTGAGGGACATTTTCTAGAGTAAAGTTCTTGACAGTTGACAATTGCCAATTGCAAAGCATTGAGATGCCAGCAAAAGCCACTTCTAACTCCCTATAAAATAGAGAGAACACACTTACTGCACAAAGTGGCAGTCAAACACAGAGTTGTGTTTATGTCCCAAATAATGAACTAAAAGTGATTTTTAAGCTACATACCTGTTCAGGATTGAATAGCAATGTGAAGTTTAGGGTAAAGTCTACATATACTTTGAAAAACTATTTTACAGTATTAGTTATAACTTTTTAAAACATCCTTTTTCTTCCTTCTAATTACAAAACTGAGGGGGTCGAATTGTGATCCCTGAGTAAGAACTGTGTCTCTCCAGTAGAGATGGTGCACAGAGTCTAGAGAAACGAGTGTAAATATACTGCTTGAAGTCACATGATGTCTTCCTGTCCCTGCATTCACTGGAAATATTCCATAAGGTTGTCAACCCATAGGAAGCAACTTGTATTGGAATTGTTCACTGGCAACTATGTTTATACATGGAGTTTGCTAGCAACACGGAGGAGGAAGAGAGATGGCATTATGATAGATTACCTGAATGGCAGCGCTTTTGCGTTCTTTACAGAGCTCACCCTCCTTACTCCTTTGCCCTCAAATGGGAACATTTCCCAGGGAAATGCGACATTTGTGTAGCCTCCATTGTATTAAAAGTGCCTCACCATCAGTTTAAGCTTAAAAATATTTGTATATGAATTTAGGTGTGTATGCAGAATTGATGGTCTCCCCTATAATTTAGTCCTGAACCATTTGAAAGACTAAGTTCAAATATGTAGTATTATCAGTCTTGAAAATTAAGATACAATAGCCGGTAAAATAGGCAAACAGAAAACCTCGGCAGTGACATAACTTGTAGTAACACATTTAGATGTAGTATGCCTTTGGTTGGTTCCCTATCCACTAACTAAAAGGGCTGCAAAAATTGATCTCTCAAGGCTGCGGTAAGGTCACAGAAATTGATAACCCTTACAAGCAATGCTTATGTGAGTCTGTCTGTGTCTTGCAGATAGTGCACTTTGTAAATTAATCCTCCAAAGGCAAATATATTGTAAGTAGCTTGTTATCTCTAAAATACTAAATTGAAGAATACATGGGATTATATTGACAGAAATTGCATTTTCTGTAATGGGGTTTAATATATCTGAAATCTCTCCCAAAGGCTCCCAGGCTCTCTAACGGAGAAGGGTCTGTTAATGTAGGTGCAACAGACATCAAGAACAAATTTATTCACCAAAATGGATTAGGCCATGTAATCAGAGATTCTGTAATATTAATCTTTGACACTTATTGAACAGAAAGAAATACTTCTGTCTGCAAACTGGCCTTCCCAGTTCTTCCCTTCCCCCCAACCGGGCTTTGGGCCTTTTCTGGATTTTACTTCAAAGAGGATAAGGTTTCCCCATCATAAACGCTAATCTAAAAATATTAGGACAATTAATTAGATACACTTAGTTTTAGAGGATATTGGATTTCGATACCCTTCAAATATGACACTAGCCCTGGGTGATTACATGAAAGCTGGCTTTCAGCACATTCACAAAGGGTAATAAATCATACTTTCTCAAAGCCTCATTGCCACACTGCTGTACATTAAGTCAGAATATTGTTGGCTGGTACTTGGTACATAATCTCAGCTTTGCCCCAAATCAGGAATTTACACTTTATTTGGAAACAGTCTTCCACAGCCCCAAGATACATCAGGTTTGGAATAGCTTCAAAGTAGAAACATAAATAATTTCTCCATTTCAGAATTCAGGAGATAAGAAGAAAGGGGAGACGATCCATGAATGCATAACCCTAACAAAATCTAACCGAATTTAGTTATTCAATGAATTTAAAACCTGACCGATATGTGATGGTGGATTTTCTTGTTTCATAGAAAATAGGATGATAGCACTCTATAGATTATCCTGAAGGGGGAAAAAACCACCATAGAGAGGAACACATTTACAGAGCCATAGTGAATGTGAATTAAACACACATACTTATACTCTGAATAAAATTTGTCGATTTATAAAGGAAGTGGAAAGCAATACAATGTTTTATTTTCCATACCACCAAGTGTTCTCACATATCAGTCAACAGTTTGTTTTCACCTTTGGATCAACAAGCCACCAGGGAAAGCGGCAGCGACTGGGTGTGTCTTCTTAATGCAAAACATTAGCTGCAGGTTGCCAGAGGGGGAAACAGATTGTGTGTAAACACAAAGCCAAATTACTTACCAATTGTTCACTTGAAGGATGGTGAGTCCCGTGTCTTGTGCCAACTGCTTTTTCTGTTCTTCAGAAGGGTAAGGGTGCTGAAAGAGAACAAAAAAGGTATGTGCACATCAGGCAATATTTAGGCCATTTTGTCAATAGCCTAAGTGTCTAGCGAAGTCTATAATTAAAGGTAAAAATGCTGAGGTGTGTCACTCTTATTAATGGAATACTACATCATCTAATTAATGGCAGTAAAAGACAAGCCAATTACAAAGATTAGTGAAGTGTATAAATAGCTACTTAGGATACTTGCAGAACCTTGATACTGAGTTTATCCTTTAACAGGTTTATTTGTTGCAAACATAAAATTTAGTATGATCTCCACTGTATTTTATAGGATTAAAATAAGGACAAGCCATTTTTTTTTTTTTTTTTACCATCTAAAAGTATACTACCCTGACTTAATATTTTCACTGAACCATGGACTTCTACAGCTGACCTATTTGGACCAACAAGCTCAGCTGAGGTCCCCGGTAGTTAAGCACAACATTCTCCCACCAAAACACCATGTTGCCGGATCCAAGTATCAGAACTAAAGTGGGCGTATTTTTTTAAAACCATTATTCATTTTAGCTCCTCAGCAAAGTACAAACAAAATTCAACCAAAGTTGGTTTCCATATCTGAATGTCAATACATACTGAGATTCTGAATACATTCCAATATAAGGTCAAAGACCAGCATATTTTGCATGCTAAGAACAAGCTCAGCTATGTTCCTTAAGAGTTAACGTGGATAAAAAGTATTATAGGATTAAATAATAAAATGAAATTCATACCTTCTTGTAAGAATGTTTGGAATTCTACTGAAATTAGTTTTGGCGCAAACACCTTTTGTTCAATAATAAAATATATCTAATTTTGAAATACGTATTTCTAAAGCCTGGGAGAGGGGCTAAGGATGTGGTTTCTATCTATAGAGACACTGGCTAGCTGGAAACACTGCATCCCGATAAATTCTCCCAAGATAAAATTGTTCTGGGAGTCAACCTTCTATTCTATTATGAATGGGAAAGGGCGCCCCCAACCCTTAATTTAACTATCTGTGCCATTGAAACTAAATTTTGGTCTATTGAATACTAATTAACATAGCTTTTAATTTAATTAATAATGTCTGATTAGATTCTAAAAAGGCTTGTTAATGACCACTTCAGTGCTTGCATATGTAAGTTTAAATATGTTTTATATCTATACACATGGGATTCGTTTGTGGAGAGCAGAGATCTAGCAATTTTTCCCATAAGCATTGTCTATGATTGTCACTTAATCAATAAATACACAATTAGAATAAAGCTTTGCTTTCATGGAATATAGTGCCTTTCTCTAAAGAGCTCCAAGTATATTACAGACAGGATGGCAATTAATCCCCATTATATCCCTTTGAGTGACATAAATGGAATCTATCATCCCTCCTGTTTCATAGGTGAGGAAACTGGCCAGGGGAAGGGACGGTCAGTGGCAGACATGTCTCAGGGATATTTCCTGCTTCCCTTGCAGTGGCTAAGCCTCCCCATGACTGAGGGATGTGGCCAATGCCTTTCATAATCCCCGTTAACGTCCCCTGTTCAAAAACCTGCTGGCTGCTCACCATAGCCTGCAAGGCCTGCCACCACCCAGCCCTGCAGACCTCTCCGATTTCCTTGCCTTCTTCCCACCCGCATCTCACCCCTCTGCCCAGTTACACCTTCCTCCTTTCTGTTCTAACTTCTCCAGTCTTTCCCTAACACTCAGGCTCCTGCTCCAATGTCACTTTCAGGTCTCAACTCAAATGTCCAGCTTTACCCCTCTCCCCCACTTGTTCACTTTCACATCAATCTTTTTCCTATGTCCCTAATAGCAAGCATCGCTCTCTGAAACACCTGTTTTAATTATTTGTTTCCTTGCTGGTGAGTCTCTTCCCGCTCATCTACCAGCTCTGAACTCCTTGCCTTCCTTGTTCACCATCCTCAAAACCCAGACTGGTACATAACAGGAAATCACTAAATATTGTGTGACAAAAGAATGGCTATAACTTGCTACAACACATGGATACTCTTCACCCAGATGCAACATCAAAATGTATAATAAATTTTGTTCAAAGCCCACAGAAAGTATCAACAATGCAATTTGAGATCCATAACATTACTTTCTTTGCTTCATTCCTGAAAGTGATTTCAACCCACTCTCTTCAAATAAAAGTATACAAACCTTACAATAGGCTTACAATAGATGACAATGACTCTACTCAACATAATGTCAGTCACTGCAGTCAAAATCCCATGATTGGATCCTAAGCTAACAGCAATCCATTGTCCTAAGGTTTAAAACATAACTCCCACTGTATAAAGGTTTGCCACACAGTATAAACCAAATGAATCTCTTATCCTATGAACAGAACACTGAATTATGGTTTGATATACCATATCTCCATGTCTACACTAGTACATAATATATGTGACCATTTTAGATTGTATAAATTATGCTGCCACTCATTAACTATGGGACTTTGAACAAGTGATAACTTTTCTCATCCTCAATTTTGTCATCCAGAGTTCTAAGATCCATTGAAGTTAAAGATTACCTAGACTAGCAGCTCTCACAGTATTACCCAACCAGAATGTAAGCTCAATTTTGAAACATGCAAATTTTAATATCCAGCTGTTGGCACTATTTGCCATATAAAGTTATAGACTGAGGTACACAAGCAGCTTCCAATTTATAACATTTTCTGTAATATTATTTGCTTACAGTTTTCCAAGTCCTATGGAAATCTCTTTCAGTGATTTTTAATAGAATTAATAAATATGTCAATGGTCCCTCTTCTGTGTAGCTGGATGGCAACACCTTTTGCTGTGTCTTGTTAGCTGTACCTTAATGTTATCAACAGAACTGGATAAAAATTAATATTTATGCCATTTATCTTTAGTTACTTTGAAAATTGAGAATTGTCACAGTAATTTATTTGTCCTGTGTTTCCAAGAGTATTTTTGCATGCCTGTTGGTGAGCAAGTTTTATATATGTTCTTATAAAGCAAATGGAGTTCATATTTTATTTATGCAAGTAGTGTCAGGAAAATTCTCTTTGGATCACTAAAATTACCTGAAATATTATAGTTTCAGAGAGCAGTAATATGGCCCTCAAAATTTCAGTACAAATTTCAGTGTTTCTTCCCATCCCGTAGTTTCTGATTTCATAATTTAAATATCATAAAATGGGAAAGTTCTACCCTTTTTTTCCTCTGTCACTTTTCATGTGATCTGATTTTAAGTAATTGGAACAAACTGTGTCTAATTTCACGCAGCATAATTGCTAGGCAGCCTCAAGCTACGGAGACTCAGCACTCAGTCTCCATTAAGCAATTTTCAGTTGTTAGGGATATATTTTTTAAAAATAGAAATGAATGAGTCTGGACAAAATTAAATGTCACAATAATCTAGCCACTGTTAAGAGGGGAAAAAGGTATCAATGGAATTTCTAAACCCTTGTTTATGGTAAGTCAACTCTATGTTTTTCATTTTCTCATAGTTCTTGGCCTTGGTGTTCCACAAACTTTCAATTCCCTGAAAAAATGTACAATTGCTAGAATCACATGAAAGCCATGACTTCATGTAGCTAATCCTTAGTCAGCCAAAAATTCACAAAGTAGGCTTTTAAACAGAAACCCCATATGTTTCAATACCTTAAATCCTGTGCATCTTTACTAGATAAGACTTTTGTGGACAGTATGAGTGATTCGTTTGTAGACTTAAAAAAATGATTTGACAAAAACCCAACATGCCACAGGCAAGGCTGCTGGAAAAGCATTCAAAGCCCTGTTGCCTTCCGCCCACAGAGGTGGTGAGGCCAGGCCATGGGCACACGCAGAAGTCATTGTGCAAAGGAGAGAGAAGTGCCATTTTAGGGAGAAAATGGAAAATTCATTCCAAACCATTGCAACTAAGGGCCTACACCACTGTTACTGCATCTCAATGACAAGGACACTAGTTTAAGAAAGATCAGTAGGTTCTTGTGAAGGAAAGACAGATCGTGCTTCCCAGATATACCAATCAACCTAATCACTTTGGGATATCAAAGCAAATTTGACCGGTCCCACAGACGGTAAGGGAGACCTTGCTTTTGTTGTGTACATTAGCCTCATGCCATTATCTCTTAAAAGCTTAATTATTTGCAAACAATTGATCAAGATGGGAATTTGAGAAAGGATATGCAAGGGCCACTGGGAGAACTGCAACACATTAAGAGAGCAAACAAAATTACCTTTAGATCTTACAATAAGAATTAACGATTGAGAGGGGAGAGCTATGCAATGTGGGAGCTGCAAGGGTTCTTTCTGGAGTGTTTCCCATTTGATCTGCATTAACACCTCAGGAATGAGTGAGAGCCATAAAACAGTGATTATGTATGGGTGAAGGGGGCCCCTCCCCTCCAGCATTAAACCTGCACACGTGTATTAGCCTGTTTGGGCTGGGGAGAGAAGAGATGCTGTCCTCAAAGGGAAACTAAGTGACTTGTGGGCAGTGGAACCCCAGCTAAAGAGAATAACTCACAAAATGATCATCATTATTTCAGTAATCGACACCCTGACTTCTTTTTTTCCAGTATAAATCTCTTGCTGAAACAGAAACGGTTTGCCACTCTTCATGTGTTTCTGGGTCTGCAGTGTGACTCTGAATACTGAGCCAGGATAGAGTGATTGCTTAATAACCCCATCAAAGAATAAAATGATCCCTAGAGTATGTGTCCTGTATAATAGAAATAGTTAAAGGATGTCTGGAAAAAAAAAAAAATCTAAAAATAGCTTATGTAAAAGTTAAGTCTGAGCTGTCATTTTACCAGCCACAAAGAATAGAAAGTGACAGAAAGAAAATGGTGACTTTCTAAAGAAAGTTATCTTTGCACAATTCCAGTGTTATTTGTTGAGGCTGGGATGGGATGGGGTTCTAACATTGGTCATCTGGTATTTACAAGGGTAGCGTACATTGGAAGAAAATGTACTTATTGAAACAATCAAGCAGCCTTTTGCGGATGAGTGTCAATGGGAAAAGAGAAATTCTTCAGTACGTACAGATGGAAAATGTCCAGCCTTATATCATAACAATATCTTTGACCAAATGTACTTCTTTCATCAAAATTTCCACCCCTGGCTGCAAATGTGGATGCCAAGAGGGCGATGAACTTCATCTTATCTACCCTGGTAACCAAGTTTCAATAACATCCCCTCCCTCACCGCCTTGGCCACTCTAACAGCACATTGTAATGGCAGCAGAAAATTTGAAAATAATCCTGTACAGAGCTCGCTGGTGAGATAATGGAAGGCTATGCTGCCCCTTCTCAGGCCTCAGATTAGTAATTTCTTGTGACACAGAACTGCCTCTATACCGAAACTGCAAAACAGCTATAACAAAGCAATAGAGGTGGAAGCAATTTTCAAGCAGAATGTTACATGCTATACTTTAAAAGGTATGGGAATGGGTACCGGAGGAGCTGATCTAACAGGAGGAATTATGGCAACTGTCCAATATAACCCTTATCAAGGCAATGTTCTGTTGCTTGGCTGAATATCTTGGAAGAACAATTTCGGAACTTCTTTCATCCTTTTTCCTCCAGCCCTTTGCCTCCTCCACAGCTAAGTTTAATGCATTAATATAAGTTGACCTTGAGCTAAACTCTGGGTATGTGATGGAGAGATACTCCCTTTAAAGGAAAAAAAAAAAAAAAATCTGCCATATGGCTTTTAACCATTAGATCTCTGTATGCTTTTAAAACTTCTACTGAGTTCTTGTCACTAAGGGAATACCGTGGATCTAAATTAAAATAACCAGTGATATATTTGACCTCTAGGAAACTTGCTGGCCAAATACACTGATATTTGTTTAATATAATACTTTTTTTGCCTATAAAAACTTCTCCCACTTTAAATAAACTTGCAGCCCTTTTCCCCTTAGCACTGACTATGAATAGCTTACGCTGTGACAATTACATTGATCTGGGATACTTTTTTCCTTCAAAAAAATCCATAATGCTTCCCTATTGTCTTTCAGCTTTATGAATTAGTTTTACTGTTTCAGTGAATGCTTTTTTGTCTTCTGACTGCACATTATCAAAGAGACACTTTGTGCCTCCTATTTGCATTACAAAAGCAGTGCACCGTGCACTGGCAGAGCACAGCCTGAATGCATAGCAGTTGAGTCCTGCATCCTCACACATGCTGGAATGAAAAGAACCAAGAGTGGTGTCGGTCCTGGCTAAGAAGCCAGAAATGTTTGGAGCATCATCAGTGGAGTCATAGGATTTCGACCTGCTTTCTTAATTCTCCACCAACACTCCCAGATTGGCCAGTTGCTCAGACTAAATGTGCTCCACGTTTTGTTTAGCACTTGCTTTTTCTGAAGCCTAGGTCGGGTCATTCTGCAAACAATCCCTCTGGTTTCTTGTATATCCAGCAGCGGTTGTGAGAAGTTGCCAGTGGAGGTGTGCAAGTAGGAAAGTCAGGTAGGAATCTGTAAACTTGATCTTATCACATGAAAATGCCATAGGTGTGGAAGGAAAAGTGGAACACTGGGTAATATTTCGTAACAATCTTTGTTTTTTTGTACTGAGACTATATTTATAAAACATAGCAGGAAAAACATTGTTTTATAGCCAACAATACTAAAATGCCCTGCTTGCCTCACTTATCTAATCTTTTAATTTCTTCTAAATATCAAATAGATATAAAATAAAAGCACTAAATAAAAAAGACAGATACTTATATTAAAGGATTTCATAGTCCTTTGTATTTATGATTTTTTAAAAGTTGCTTACAAATCTGTAATAATAACACTGTTTAGATCTAGTCTCCATTAGCTATATATATGCTACAAAAGCATTTTTAAGTGTATGCATTAAAGACATAAAATCTAGACTCTAAATTAGCAATTACTTATATCCTCTTCTGAAAAGTATTAAAATTCATGAAGGGTGCTGCTAAAATTATGTTGAACAGTTATGATTATTAATGAACCCCCAGATATTGGTTCTCTCAGTAGAAGGCCATGGTTATAAGAGGAAACACAAAAATGGCCATAAGGAAAAACAGGATGGGAGGTGCACGGAGGTGGGGGTGGGAGAAGGGAGAAGATTCCTGCTTCACTTTTAAGTGTCCTTTCTGAATCATTTAAAATACTAGCTCATTTGAACTCTTATGAGTTGTCAGTACAACAAACGCATTGCATTCATTATCTCACGGACTTTTGGTGACCTCCATGAGTGGAGGCTGCGCTTAGCTCCTTTTCACAGATGAGGAAGCTGAGGCCTGGCCAGGGCTCACAGCCCCTCAGGGCTGGCGCCAGGTCTGCCCTGCCCTGAGTTTCTGCACTTGGCTACATTCCCACTGCTGTTTCTTTCTCATTTCTCCATTCTCTTTTTAAACCAAAAATACATTACAAGGGAGCATGAACAAAGTTACTAATTGTGGTGAGCAGAAAGGAGAGAGATGCTATTTCCCTGCCATGGACCCCCACGGAAATATTTACTGCTTCCACCCAGGAGGCAAGCATCAGGGGAAGGGATGGGGCTGTGGCACGAAAATCAGTGTGCCCAAACTTTGGCCCACGTTCACCTTAGAGCATCCCACCAAAGGAGCTTTATTCATGGTAGCTTAGCAGTATTCGTAACTGTGGTAGAAGTAGACATTGTAACATGTATTAGGACGTGAAGATGTACTAGGCATTGTTCCAGATATTTCCCAGGTACCAATCCTCACAAAAATCTTCTGAGGTAATTAACAGCTATTAGACCCATTTGATAGGTGAGGAAACGTGGGCACCGAAAGGACAAATAACTTTTTCAAGTTCACGCGGCTGGTAAGTAGTAGAGCTGGGATTTGAAACTTGTTGGGTACCATACGAGTTGGGAAAATTCACTTCCAAACTATTTTGACTTTTATATGACGGGTAGAGCAATCCCACTCATTCCTGATGAGTTAATCATGAACATATATGACAATTACTACTCATTATATGAAAAAACTATTATCTTAATGCATGTATGTGTGTGTGTATCTTTTATTTCTATAACTCAGTTCTGTTAACAAAAGCAATGGTGGATCTTGCTATAAGACAGAACACTCAATGGGAACTAATATGCCTATCACTTTATTAGTGCTTGTTGCCTTGTTTATAAACACAGAAATGACGGTAGATTATATACAAGAGCACTCCTAAGGATCATAGAATCAGATGCCTGCTATTCTATCCAACCACACTAAAATATGCTTTACACTGTTCTGAAATAAATTTGGGGGGGGGTATGTTTTGCTAATTACTTTTATTTCTTGCATGATTTTTATTCAAATAGGAGTTAAATGGCATTGGAAACCATTTTATTTTAGTAGACTGCTAATAAAAACACATGAATGCTATTCCCATCCATGATGCAACTAGCCCAGTTTCTGTGCCTACTAAAAAATTTGCTGTATGAATGAATGAGTGTTATTGAAGTTAGAGATGCCCAAAATGCTTCCACTAGCATTTGTAACTAGATTACTTCAGAAAAATATCAGAAAACTAGCAGTCCCATTTCAACGATTATTCATTCTTCTCACTCAGTTCTACAAATCCCAAAACAGTACAGATTTTGCTCACTTTATTTAAGTGGTACTCTGTGCTAAGCAGTGCTCTCAGTGCTGTAGGTATTCACTCATTTAATCCTTATAACAAGTCTATGAGGTAAGTATTCTTACTTTAATTTTACAGAGGAAATTGAGGCACAGAATCTATACTTGCAAGTAAGATGGAGCTGGGATTTGACTTTTAGAAGTCAGTTCCACAGCCTGTGCTCTTAATTACTGCTTTTCTTTCTTAACATCAGTTTATAATTTCTCCTCAACTTTCCCCCAAATCCACTCTACGTTGTTGGGTTTATTTGTTGCAAAATTTCCCTTCCCACTCTCCAGCTCCAATGTAATGAAATTCAAGTTCTCCATCTTAACAGTGGGTCACACAGGACTGAAGAAAGGATAAAGGAAACTGTTTCAACACGCAGGCTCTTCCCCAGGAATTTCACTTTAACAAATTCGACAAAACAACAGCACGCACCATACTGGACCAGTTTTCTGAAATGGAAGTTCACCACTGATTTATACAATAAACTCCAATAAAGTAAGGATCTTTTTCAAACTGTCTACAGCCCATCTTTAGAGAACGTGTCAGCTAAAAGGAAACCTATCACCAACCTGAAGAACACTTTTCTACTTTAAAAATCAAAGTGAAAGGGTTTTGCAACCATTAAGAAAAAAGACAAGGAAGATGAAATACTACAATACCATTCTGGAAGGAGGCTGTTGACAGCAATCATTGTTGCCTTTACAGATGCCCTGTCCAGCATTAAATATTCAGAAAAAATCCTTGTATAAAAAATAAAGTATCCATAAGATAGAAGCAAAACGGCACATTTGGTGAGGAGATTTTCTGAGAGAGAGAAAGATAGGGATAAGGAGAGAGAGAGATGGAGAATCCGTACTGCTCCCAGTATGACTAAAGACCCCTGGAACTGGTACTCATTCTCTAGTGCTAATTTTCCCTCTTAAATTACAGTGATGGTGTAGCCTCATCTCATTAGAGATCATTGTCCCCAGTAGACAGTTGTGTTTATGGGGGACTCTGGCGGCTCCACACCTGCTGATCAGGTTGCTATGTGATCAAGGCTGCATACAAACAGCAGACTCGAGCTTGCTGGACTGCAACTGATGAGCCCGGGCTAATTCAGGGGTGATTATGTAGTTTACTGGACCACTAAACCTCTTTAAGCTTGTAATTACTGCCTATTTGAGTAAAGAACATTCAAAAGCAATTCACTGCATCATGCCTGCCACAGCTGGAAGCAGGCTGCCAGCAGTCTGTGGGGACATTAAAATCTACAGGGACGTGGATGGAAGCCCAGCTAGCAGACACTCTCAAGCAGCACCCGCAGCCAAGTACACGCACATTCCCGCTCACCTCTCCTGACCAAGCTTATCATTAAAGGTGCCATGAAAACTATAGAACAGCCATAAAGATGACAAATAATGGAATGTAATGGTGCAAACTACATTTTAATGATTTTCCCCCTTTTGTAAAGCTAAAATTTAAAAAGTCTTTTCACAATGCCAAAGAGAGAGAGAGAGTGTGTGTGCTTTAAATAATATATACTGCTGAGATTTACTGTGTGCTTGCTTAAAGTTCCATCCAAAAGACACCAACTTCAAAACAAAATGCCCACTTTTTATGTATTACAAAAGAACTGGAATGTACAGCCGTTTTAGATATTTTTCCACCCACTTAGCGGCTGTGTTTATAACCTTAGCTGGGAAAATATTGTTTAGCTAGTTGATTGACATTTTCTAAAATCGCATGTGTAGATTTTTGCAGTTAATGAATTAAAATGCCTCTCAGACACCTGAGTGAAATTTATTTTCAAGAGTCAGAGAAGATTTAAGGAAAAAAAAAATCAGTATTTATCAATGTTCTCATTTTCTTTTGCTGTCACCTTAACAACTGCAGTTCTTTTGTATAACAAAAGTGTAAAACATGCTTTGCATTGCTATGGGTATAATTATTGCTTGTCTCTAAGTAACAAAAAAAGACTGGAACTTAATGAAGGGGGATTAAGTTAATTTCTTTTTTAGCTAACAGTTTCCTGTCTCTTAAAATTCAGACCTTGGTGAACATAATGTTCAGGAGGGAAAATTAAGCTTTTTATTTCACTAAAATCTTCACTTTGGAATATTGATATTAAAATATTAAGATGATGTTTATTCTTTAAAAGTATGTAAATTTGGTATTAAATAAAGCCACAGAAATCCTCTCTGACTACTCCATCCAAAGTCCACAGATCCAGGGGGTTTATGTGTTATCTAGACATCACTCCTATTAATATTCATTAGATGGGTCTGCTTGCATTTTTATAAGCTGTGAGAGAGGCAAAAGAAACAATCAGAATTCTTTAACACACAAGCATTATCAATTCAACATATGCCAAATAGCAGAGTACCCAGATCCCGAAGTTGAGATTCAAATGCAATTTACCTTTACTAAACTAATTTTCATGAAAACTCTTTTCCCTTTACCCATTGTAGTCTAAGCTATTTAATTATCTCTATTCTCTGTAATGTACACTTCAATTTTTAATTTAAGAAATTATTCAGCACTATATTTTATCTTGGTTAACAACAAAACCCTTATCATGTAATCAAACTAAAGAGAATTTCCCCTTAAAAAAAAAAACTAAAAACTTTTAGTTGTTTTACTAATAAGATTACCTTTATCTTTATGAACCTTCTTAAGCAAACCCTTTCTAACTCCCAAAAGCATTTATTGATGTGAATTCACTGTCTGTCTCCAGAGTGGATTATGGAAGAGGGAAGAGTCTTAGTCAAAATTTGGGCAGATCCCCAGTATTTGCTTTCCAAAGTATGCTTTCTCATTTGATTCAGTCTAACTGGGCATGGAAATGCCAGCACAGATGTGGACTCAGATGTCCATGGAACATCTTAGATGAGTGGGAGAAAGATGGACCTCTTACCGGCAAGATTGTGAGATAAGGTTGGCAAAAATAAAAGTATTTACTCAAAGTTAATTTGAAGGCCAGTTTGGGCTTTTTTTTTAAAGACTTTGAGTTTAGGCAATCCCTTATATATGTATATAATTTTACATTTTCATCAAAGAGCTTTTATTATATTTTGCCAAGTTTGAGCCTCACAATTACCTGGTGAGGTTGAAAGAACAGGTAATGTTCCCATTCTATAGAAGAAAAACACAAACTCAGAGTGGACGGATGGTGGGTTCTGCAGGGTTATGTGGCCAGGAAGCTGTGGCTCTTGGGTCTCCTCCTTCTCAATCTAGTTCTCTTTACACTCTACTGAAGCTCAAAGTTTATCCTGTTAATGATAAAATAAAAAGCTGTAGCCACATCTGTCAGAAACCTACCGTGAGTTAGTGGACCCAGCCTCTGGCCTTAATGTGTAAACATGCATTGCCCGAGATGAATCAAAGGACTAAACTAAACTAAAACTAAAATCAAACAAAGTAGTCACCTTTTAAATTGGCTGTTATCATTTCCAACAAATTTATGTAAGTAATCTAACTGGTAAGGCTAAAAAGTCTTAAATAACAGCATTTGCCCCTTCTAAAACAAGCTTTGGGAAAGGAAATATCCTTATCCTATAAGTGACTAGTTTGTTCCTCTTTGAAACAACTAGATATAGTTTCACTTTACTTAATGTGTTTTTCTTTCCCATTTCATTTGTGACGTAAAGTTGCTAATTACATATACGCGAGGGGCCTAATTTTTCCCCTTGTTAAGTCACTTTCTAAGAGAACATAGGTCTATGTGGAGAGTCATCAACTTGTTTCACCCAGGAGAGTGGTCATTAAGTCCATTTATACTTCAGTGATTTGGTTACACATTTACACATGGCAAATCTAAAGGAAAACATCTTAAAAGAAATTGGCTTTAAGAAGTGCAGTTCAGTGCACCGATTTAGTTAGATAACTGATGTTAGGTCCTTAGAACCCACAGTAACTCTATGACCTTGATCAGAGCATTTCAGTGCTCTGAGCATAGCTTCCTCATCAGTAAAATGAGGGTAACAAAACTGGTGGCAGTCAAATGAGACCACATACATCAAATTGCTTAGCACAGCACCTGGCATATATTCAGTGCTTAGTAAACAGTAGCTGAATCTGAGGTGACTCTTAAGGTTGGGATCATCTATGTTAAAAAAAAAAAAAAGATACAGTTCTCAATTTGTAGGGAAGATCTGTCTAGGTAATTCTTGTAATTTTTTTTAACTGTTATATTAGGTTTTAATATTTTCTTGTAATTCTCTTTATTTGAACAAATTCACTTCCAAGATATCTGAGGGAAGGATTCATGGGTATGTTACCTATGCAGTAACATAGGGCCCCCCACAGAGAAGGGCGCCACTCTCGGCCGAATGTTCTACTGTCGCCATCTTGGAAATAATTTTTTAAGAAGCCCTGCACAATTTATGTGGAAAATTGATACATTCTCCACAAATTATGTAGCCGGTCCTGCTAAGAGGAAAGGAGGGTGTGTTTCCCTTATCAGATGTGTTATACTTAGCTATGACCCCTCTTGAGCTTATTTGAGCTTCACGGAAGTAAATAAATAATTACTATGTTCTTACTAAAAGAGTGCAAAAAAAAAAAAAACCCACAAAAAAAGCAAGAAGGAGAAGGTGAGACTGACAGTATAGATGTGCTCAGACCTCAGACAGATGAGTAAGGACACTTAAATGACCCTCCAGTGGCCTTTGAGGGGTCACACATTCCTGCAAGTGCCTAAATCACCCTTGGGGACTGACTGAGGGACTGAGAAAATATTCCGTATTATAAAGTCTATGGGGGAAAAAGAATCAATAATAATCCGGACCCTTCAAGGTGTGAGGCCCATTCTGGCTCATGGACTTAGGAATGTTGAGAGCCTTTGTCTTTTGGTGGTTGGAAGTCAGAAGTGGCAATTCGCCCACCTTCCTTGGCAGGGGACGAGCACCACATTTGGCAGAAAAGTGTGCTCTCGAGAAAAGGGAGCAGAGAATCTTTTGGCCTGAAC
The DNA here is from genome assembly GCA_004363605.1 of Indri indri. Taxonomy (NCBI): domain Eukaryota; kingdom Metazoa; phylum Chordata; class Mammalia; order Primates; family Indriidae; genus Indri; species Indri indri. The sequence continues at coordinate 45,182 of RJWJ010004473.1, forward strand.
TCCAGCTAGGATAGATCAAGAGTGAGAACTCACCCTTGCATGCCAACCAAATGCTGCTGTAATTAAAAACAAACCTTTGGACATAAAGTATTTGGAAATTATTTCAATTCTAGCACATTCACAATATGAGCTCATCAATAGTTATAATTAATTCATTTGGTTGCAGGATTGTTTTGGGGGGGAAATGCTATCTTTTTTTTTTTTTAGCTGTCATACAGAATCCTACTTTTCCAGATAAATACATAAATAAACAAACTAAAGAGAAAAATATATGCAATGTCACAAAGTTTCAGAAACCTCCCGCACATTTGGATTCTGCACCTCACGGCGAACCTTCGAAGATGGCAGCACTGATTTTTAAAAATGCAAAATTCCATCATTTTGATGATGTCCAATGATGAACTTGACTATTACATGCATATATTTTGTGTAATGGCTTCATTTATTTTAATAACAAAGGGAAACTAGATTTTACAGGTGAAAGCTTTTTTTTTTTTTCCCCCAGGGCTCCAATACAACTGGGATTTAAAAAATCTGTGATGTTAACCAATATGTGATAATGGAGGCTCTCAGGGGCCCTATTTTATAACATTTTATGCAGTGGGAATCTAAGCTGCGTAACTACCGCCAGGGTACTTACCCCTATTTTAAGAAGGCACAATTGGGGTGGGTGTCAGAGGGCCTCAGGACTGCTCCACGTTCTTTTCTCTGAATGAACACACATTCAGTAACGTGTTGGCTGTGGAACTGCTAGAGCAACAGGATTAACTCACTAAAGATTTATTATAAACGAGATGGGAAAGGACCATTTGTGTGACTTCAGAAATAAGAAAATAATTGCATAGACCTCTTTTTCCCCTGTCCAAAAATCTGCCTATAGGGTTTAATATTTTATTGAGAATCAAAAAAATTAATCACAGCAAAGTAACTTCAGTTTAATTCTTGTTAGATTTCTTCACGATACTGCCTGTCCATGCTGACTCAGGAAACCAGAAACTCATTAAAACTAATTCCCATAGGAACAAAAGACACATCACCTCGGAACCTCCCTTTTAGCCACTAAAACTACCTCCCTTGTTCAGGACGGATGGCTAGTTTCAGAAAAAAGAAAGAAATATATAAAAAGAATATTTGGCTCATTAATATTTCTGGTGAGACGATACAAATCAAAAGTTCGTGGTGATGTTTTCTTACCGAGAGCCGAAACTACCACACTCTAGAACACAGCAGGTGCAACCTGCCAGCCACACACAGGATGTGGAGCGACTGTGCCCAAGATGGCAGCTCGTGATTAATGGCTGCATCATCCTTGGCCCTGCTGCAGTCAGGCCTGGGGTCTCATCCTGACACACAGGGCCTTCGTCTGCAGCCAATCAGCAGATGTAAGCACATAGGCCCTGTCAGGTTGACATATCATTCCTTCGACAATGTCAGCGAGTATTAATGTTCAATTATCTGTCCTGGAAATGACCCTCGCCTTTATGCATTGTGTAACTGCGTGCATGGCACTCTGGTGATCCCACCGACGAGGGCAGAAATGCCCGCAATACCCTCGCTCCCGAGAGTTGGCTTTCCAACATTGTCATGACAGTGCCTGGCGGTACTGACTGAATAGAGAACCAATTTTTAATTATTTTTCTAATGCATGTTTGAAGGACTACTGAGCCACTTATTTATTTATTTATGTAGCTGTTTAGCTGTTTTTTTTTTAGCAGGTTTACATGCCAGTAGTCCTTCCTACTGAAACAGAGGGACTTCGAATGCGTCAACCTGTGACTTGATGGTCACATTGAGCCAATTGTTCTTTATGTATGACAATGAGCTGTTCATTAGGTGGGGGGTGCCTTTTTATTTCATGAAGCCAGGTGTATATCATTTACCACCAAACCAAAATGACAATAGTAGACTCCTCTGGAGCAGTGTCAAGATCAATTTAACTTCAACTCATGAAGCTAAAGGAATCTGTCCAAGCCAGACATCCCTCCTTCTCATTGCTAAAAATGAGGCTCCTGACAGAGGAAGGATTTTAGAAACATACCTGAGAGTGTTTGCCTGTTAACCTGTGCAGTTGCTCAAATATTTTTAAATGTTGTGTGGTTTCATTCTAATTAAATTTAAAATCCCCCTTTTCTCTCAACTATCATGGCAAGAAAAAAATTTTATCTTAGCAGACAGCTGCGTGTGCGCAGTTTTTGTTGAACTCACATTAAGGGTTATCAATAACAAGTTTGCAAACTTCTCATACAACCAGCACTGAAAGATAATGTACAGTAATTGCATGATAACTTCCTCCAAAACTGAGATAAAACCTTTAATGCAATCTCGAGTTCACTAACCTACACATGATAATACAAACTTAAGTGGCTCAGATTGGGGCTCAGTGAATTTTCCCCGTCGTACTAATTTTTAAGGAATCAAAAATGCAATTATTTTCCTCTGGAAAACCACTAAGAATTCATTATTTTGCCTCAATTTTGGCATGTGAAAAAGAGGTTGATTGTGAAATGTGCCTGTTAAAAGTCTAGCCAGTCCTTAGTCACAATGTGGTGTCTAGCACTATTTCTATGTATATTCTCAACTTTGTTGTGGCGGTACTTTGTTTTTGTGTGTGTTTTTTTGTTTGTTTGTTTATTTTTTTGCTCTACCTACTGCATTCCCAACAGCATTTTTTTTTTTCCAAATGATTTCCATCCTCCTCCAGCTCCTAATCCTCCTTCTTGGACATTCATCAGACTTTGCCTCTGGTCTGCTAAAAGATCCAGGAGGAGAATGGCACCCTTCTCCGTTTCTAAATCTCTGCCTTCTTTCTCCCGATTCACACTCACCGCTAAGGTCTTATTCTGAGACGCCATCCACCACGCTTCCTACCGGCACCCCTGCGCTGGCAGCTTGCCCGTGATCCTTGCTCCATTAATCAGTCCCTCTCTACTTTTATCTTCAAAGGTTCCTTCTCTATTGCCTAAGTAATTAGGCTGTGAATTAACAAATTGCATGGAACACAGTAGCAATTCCATGAAAGACAGCTGAATTTGATTTTGTGTGTAAACACATTCAAATCTCCCTTCTTCTTAATATTAAAAAAAGAAATGAAAAACCTTCCCTTCTAGTTACCACTTCCTGAACTCCTGCCCAAACTCTATCCTTTAGTATATTTCCTCAAGTGATTGCAAAAGGGTCTGCCCTTGCTACTTCTATAGCAGTACCACCGTACGCCTCGTAACACAACTTCTTTCTCCTCCCAGTGCCTCGCATGGCTATTTCAAAAGTCACTAATGACATCCTAACCCCCGTACTAGGACCTTTCCCAGCCCTTCTATTCCATAAAACTCCCAGGATTTGGTCACTTCTGCTTTGAAACTTTACTCATTCCTTCGATCAATAAACATTATGAAGCATCTATAACATGGCTCTGAAGATGTAGAGAAGAAAGATTAAATCCTGACCACTAGATAGGGGGGCAGCCCAGAAATAAACAGCTCCTATGATGTCAGAGTGTCACCAAGGTGTGATGGGTCTGCTGGCAGAGGACATATCTTCTCTCCTGGTCAGAACAAGGAATGACTTTCCCAAATGGTGACAGTTGCAATAAGGTGTAAAGGATGCACAGAAAAGTGTACAAGTGCAGAAAGGGTCAGGGAGGCAACATATCCCAGATAAGGGAACAGCGTGTGGAGGGGCTCAGAGGACAGGACCCAGCAGCACCTGTGGGGAACCGTAAGCCTCAAGGCTGGGCTGCAGCACAGCGTAGGGAGCAAGGTCTGACCTGGGAGGGGCCTTGAATGGCACGCCAAGGAGGTTTGGCTTGTACTCCAAGGGCAGTAGGGAACTATCGAAGGATTTTAAGTAGGGGATGACTTGGCCAAGTTTTGTTTTAAGAAAACCACTTTAGTGGCAAAATGAGGGATGGTTTGTAAGGGATCAGTATTAGAGGAGGGGAGGCTGAGGGAAGAACTGAGAAAGCAGGAGACAGGGAGCCTGCCCTGGGGCAGTGGCAGTGGAACTGGATGGGGATAAGAGAAGGGAGAAGCGTGCAGAAGGCAGAGCCCACGGGCCTCAGGGAGTGAGCAACCACCTGTGTGGGGGAAGGAGAGGGAACCTCTGGGCTCCCAGTGGGAGTTTCTGGGTTTGTGGTGATGCCAAGAACTGAGATGGGAATGACGGCAAGGGGAGCCAGTTTGGGGGCCACGGTGGATTCATTCCGGGGAGTGGGTTCCTTGACTTTCTTACCATTGTACCTGTCTTCCTTTTCTTAGAATAGTAAAGTGCTGGAGCTGGGAGGGACCCCAGAGATCAATTCACCCCAACTCCACATTCGACAGAAGATCTCACTGCCTGCTCCTTTCTTTCTCTTTAGGTTTTTTCCCTCCAGATGGCCTTCAAAAATAGGCAGCACCCAGATTCTGTCCTTGACCCTTGACTTCCTCTTCTCTCAGCACCCTCTGGACCCATGACCCCATACGCATCTCCAGTTTCTGTGGCAGTAGCCAAATGAATGCTTCTATGCACGAGGTGCCAGATTAACCTGAAAAATATCTTCCACCTATTCCTTTCTTTATACGTCCACAGCACAACCTCCACCTCCTCCCCTCCTCTTCTATTTTAGAGACAGAGCCTCACTTGTCGCTCAGGCTGGAGTGTGATGGCACAATCACAGCTCACTGCAACTTCAAATTCCCAAGCTCAAGTGATCCTCCCACCTCAGTCTCCTGAGTAGCTAGGACTACAGGCAGGCACCACTGCACTCAACAAATAGCCGAGTTGCCCAGGCTGATCTCAAACTCCTGGCCTCATGCAATCCTTCTGCCTCAGCCTCCCAAAGTGCTTGGATTATAGGCATGAGCTACCACACCCAGCCAACACAACCTTCTTACCTAAACTGTTGTAGTTGTTGCCTGTTTCCTCATTCCAGTTCTTTCTGCAAACTCTACTACCAATTAGATCTATGCTCTTTTCAAAAACCTTAGAAAGCTCCTGATGTGCAGGGTTCCTTGCACACAGTAGGTATTTGAACTTACTGGCAAAGAAATGACCCCATCCGTATTGTAATTCAAAGGTAAGAATAGATGTGTCCTTAAGTTTAGCCATGATTTACGGTGGGGAAAAATAACAAGCATGTTTACAAGTTGTTTTTTCCTGCTGTGTGGTGGGATTAGGTCATCACATCATGAAGACTACTTTAGCCATCTCCCCACAAACCAAACAGCATAAGGTATTCCTAGATAAGAGCCCTAATGCCAGCATAATTCCTCTCTTCCCCAACACACACACACACACACACACACACACACACACACAGAGAGAGAGAGAAACTTGCTCTTATTGCGTTCAGGAATCAGAGCCACAGAGATCTCTAGGGACAGCACAGGACATAGGGACTCACAGCTCTGGGTGACAGAGCAGGACAGCAGAGGACTCACAGCTCTGGGTGACCACAGAGCAGTTGTAATTACTCTTGGATAACTGCGGCAAAGGTACGGCTCTGTGAGGTCATGTGGACTTCTGCCTCCTTTCTTATCAGTTCTAGTCAACTACCTGTGCAAGACAATTTCAAGAGCAATAACAAGTCATAATTTTAAATGTCAGGGTATGGAAGTGGTGAGCTCCAGGAGGTTGAAAGTTACAGCCCTGAATTTGTTTTTCTAGGCCCTGCTTCACTGTGCCCTGAGAGCTCTGTTAGAGCTTCGACCTTCTCTGTCCCACTTTCTTTTTCTGTAAAATGGGGATACAATTATTAATTGTAGGATCACATGCAAATTAACTGTTTAATAACTGACAACCTTTTAAAATCAAAGTAGATACTCGTTCGTGGTCTGATTTTTAAAATTCAATACATTTATTTCATGCACATATATTGCGCCTTTTTCCTTGGAAATTCACCCCACAGCTTACTCAGTCTCTCTTGAACACTCAAGTGATGACTATTGCTGAATGCTCGTGGTTTCTGGCCACACACGAATACTTTTCTGGAAGTAAGTCCTAGGCACCTGTCGTTTTGGTAATTGATGATGTTTTCCAAGGTGTGGGCTCACGGGGGGAAGTAAATGAGTTTACTTGACTACCTTTCTTGCCCACCACTTCTGACATACATAAACTCATTACTGCCAAGAGCTCTTCAGTCTTATCAAAAGAGGACACACACACACATATACATATATATTTGACAATAAGTGATGCTTTTATTTTTTATTTTATATTAGTAAATTGAAATGCTTGGTTTGTCATTACAATTCTTTGTGAAAATTTGGTTCTTCACTAAATTTATAATAAATCATAAATGCCTGCACCAAAATAAAGAATAGTCTACAATGCCATCAGACGCATGCCTCTCTTCTCTCCCTAATTTTGATTTCTAGCTCCCATGGCTTCCAGAAGAGAAAGCATGCAGGGGTGCACACACACATACTGTATTTCAAATGGAGATTTTATGTAAGCTTATTTTTACAGCGATTCCAAGAGTGGCTGCTCTGCTTTTTATCTATGCAAACTGGAAAGAAAGTCGGCACCCCGCCAGCTCCCTGACAGCAGGCCAGGCTCGGCCTGCCATGGGTGACTCGTACAATGACATCTAAGGGGTCCAGAAAAGAACCCTGACTAATGGCTTTTGGATTCCTTATGACCTTTGATCCTCAATGACTTAGACCAAAATAAATGACCTAATTTCAAGAAACTACATCCAGTATGTGAACTCTAATGAGTGAGAGAATTTACCTGCTAAGCAATGATTAATAGGCATGTGCTACTTATAGTAATTCCTTAGATCTTGGCCAAACCAAAGGAAATAGACTTTTCAGATGTTCACTTTTGGAAACAAATTCACCTTCCAGGATGCTGTAAAATTTGAACGTGACAATGCCCATGGCAGATAAAGTACACAAGGCAGTGGAAGTACAAAAGGATTTCCTGGAGCAGACATCAAGTTGCTGAGAAGTATGAGGCACAAAAGCATTTTACCCTTAGACCTATGTATTGTTTCTGCAGTTAGTGATTCTGTTACTTTCTTATTGACAAAGCCTATCAGATCTGCAGGGCCAGAGCTAGCACAACCACCGTGCACACTGCCCTCGCCCCATGATAACTTCCATCACTGCGCATTGTCACCAGAGCACTGAAGCTAGATGGAGGTGAATCACAACATTGTGTCACTCGACCTTCAGAGCTCCCTTCCCACCCACCTTGAACACACAAGTGCACTGTCAACAAGCTCAGAACAGTCTGTCTTTCTGCAGAGTCCTTGGTCTATCGGAAGCTTTTGGAGCATTTGAGAGACCCAGTGAAAATTCAGTGATATTCAAAAGGAAGTTCTTATATGCAGAGGAAAAACAACACATTTTTGTCCAACTAATAGGATAAAAATAATGGGTTAAGTTTCAAAATCAGAGGAAAAAAATCAAAGTATAAAAAATCAAAGATGGAGAAAAGCAACCACGTTTCCACTTAAAATGTCATCTTGCTTGTGTTCCTGAGATCCTTGCTAGGCAAAGTGTGGTCTGTGGAACAGCAACATGAGCATCCCTGTGAGCTGGTTAGAAATGCAGAATCTTGGGCTTCCACCCTCTAAATCAGAATCTACATTTACAAAAAGATGCCCAGATAATGTGAATGCATGCTCAAGTTGAAGAAGCACTGCTTTAAAAGAAGCAAAACAATCTTCAATTCTGTAGTAACGTCCATATGCTGATTTTTTTAGACAGTAGACATTCATTTTTTAAAGTTACTGTTTAGACCTCGGTTAAATTTCCAAATGTGTACATTGTTAAATCTCATGATACCAACTCACAGAAATGTTGTATATATTAATGCTATATTGTGTGAAAACAAATCTTTTAAAAAACTCTTCTATTTAGAACCTACACGATCATTCTACTTCTCTCTCATATCAACCTAACAATGTTTCCAATGATTTGATTTATCACAATATCACCTTGACATACTGATTGTCAAAATCCAGAGGCAGGCTGGACAGTGTCTGCTTTGTCACGAGGGAAGAAGGAAGTCGGGCAATTATTGTCTAAGTTCTGTGGGCACAAGAAGGAAAACAGGACACCTCAAAGCCAGCACAGCACTTTCCGACAAAAGGCACCTTCTTTCCAAATTACCAGGATAATATTAACTCAATGCCCCATCTTACTTTGATTGTGAAAACCAGCATTGGTCTCTGACACTCAAGTACATTTGGCCTTGCTACTCTCTTGTCTTCCTGTCTTTGGTAGTCAACAAACCAACATTATGACCAGATTTGAATTCTTTCTCTCAAATTGGTGAAGAATTTTGGGGAATGGGAACAATGAGTGGAAAACGAACAGTCTGTGGTGACACCAAAAGGCCCGCCTTCCCATTCTGAGTCAGTACCCACCACTGAGAACGTCAGACTAGCCCTACAATTCCAAATGCTTTGACAGTGGACCTAGGTGACATGTTACCCATGTTAGTTAAAATGTAAAATACAGCATTTGCAGCCCTGGAGATTAACTGAATTACAATGCCACATTTGAATGCTATTTTACAGATTTTTTCCAAAGGCTCTGAGCATCTACTCCTTAATTAAATTTAATTTGGTTTCCACATAGAGTGTTATTGAGCATATTCAGTTCACCATACACGTCAGCTCAAAATACATCATCTTCACCTTCCAACTACAGCCTTATGAAGATGTTTCCGTGTGGGAACATTCAAAACTGATTTATGGTGCTATTGCAACAACTAAGCAACTAATCTTCCAGTATAAATGTAACACATAAGAACAACCTAACTGAAACATATAAATTCCACATATACTTAAAAATATTATTGTCTGTAATTTAATATAGCAGAATGTTTCTAAGCCTACAACCTTGCATGCAGAAGCAGTTTTTCAAGCATTAATACTTAAATGGGTCATAGACACCACATCTGTCATTCTGTCCTGAAGTCTATGAGGCAAAACCAAGACTATGCTGGCCTATTGATTTTTCTAGCATTTGCTTTAATTTACTTAACCATTGAGAAATCCATCAGTACATAAAGGGCAACTGTCCATTACTGCCTCATTTGCAGACATTCCTTCCCCTCATTTTTGGTAAATATTTCCCTTAAATTGCTATGTGTTTACAGTGTAAAAACGAATTAGGAAAGTGCTCACACCTGTTTCTGTTCAGTAACTGCTGCACTGAGGTATATGTAACGTGCTTAAAGATAGAATAAATATCTAGACATTATTACATCTGTGTGCAAAGGGTGGTAAATTAGATCCTAATTACATTAACAGGGATTCTGCCTCCCAGCTTAAATTTTACATGAGCACTCTGCAAAAATCCAAAAGCTCTGCTGTGGTTTCTTTATGAGCTGGTGATTACAGCTACTTCCTATGCGGTCACTAAATATTCTGTTTACAAATAAATGAAGAAGCTTTGAGCCAACTTGCCAGAGTAATAATCTATTTTTTTTTTCTCCCTCTCCCTCTTCCCAACAAACCCTCGCCACATATGCATGGCAACAATCAGGAGCCCTGGCTTCATCTAATTACTCCATCACATAATTTCACAAATTGCCTTGTCACTGGGGAGCCAAGTGCAAAACACGCTCACAGTGGGATTTCAGGCAGCAGCTTTCATTTACTACTCATTCCTTGTTAAATTAAACACGAAAACACCCGTTGTGTGAAAGAAGTCAAAAAGAATGCCTGCAAATGAGCCAGACAAGTATATCTTCTATTTACCATTTCACCAAATACATTGTTGACAACAGGCATCTCTCCAGCAGGAGGATCCATCCCCTTGTCTGACCCATGCTCATTTCAATGTAGCTGCTACAATAGAACCCTTGCCAAAAGGCTAAGAACACATGGGCTTCTCCAGAAAGTAAACTTCATCATCGTCAATAGGAAACATGGGCACGTAGTTAAAAAACCTGATATTTTCAAGCCCCTCTATGCTTTACCCTTTCTGCTATATGAAATGCCTACCCATGACCTTCACATAAGAACCTGTATTTGTATTAGATGAATGATGCTAAGCCCTTTGAAGGTCTATACAGCATGCCATATTTCTATTCTGGCTAGAAAGAAGGAACGATATTCCACTAATCTTTAAAAGTTCTCAAACGAAAAGGAAAGATCATCCATCAAGTTCGTACAGTATTAGGTATTTTCCTTTTAACTATTAATGCCTTGCATGTTTCTGAAACACATCAAGATAAATGCTCACCCATCGAATTACGTATGTGGGTGGAAGAAAAAGATTGTACGGTGGGTGACATTACTAGAGGGAGTGAACCTGAGGTTACACTCCTGGAAGCTGACATTTTTATATCAACAACTAAACACAGCCACTGGTAATTAAAGGTATTGCTTTGTAGCTCAGGAGCCAGCGGGGTCAGGTACCGTTTTACATCACAAGCCAGTCCTTTATGCATGTAGATTTGCCAGCATTATCTGCACAGGGAGAAGGAGACATTAGCAGCAGCTGTCTCTCTGCTTTTACACTGAAAATTCTATTCATACAGACAGGTGGAGTAATTTAAAAGCCGATGTGGTACAATTTCGATGTGACTAATGTCACTGCCTACTAAAATGCCACCATTACCACTGTTTATGGAAACATTACTAAAATTACATTTTATTCATAAGAATTTTAGGATTCTGGTTATTACTAGCTTTAAAATGATCAGACCCTGGTGTCATACCCAGAGCGGAGGCTTAATTCTCCAGGGTTTAGCAGCCCTCTTTGCCGAGAAACGACAGTTGGATTGTAGTTTCAAGAGTAATCGGGACTGCATAAGCAGTATCCTCTATCTCCATAAAGCAAATTAAAGACATAGCTCTTTGGTGTCCTGGCCATGTGACAGGCAAAAAAAAAATCATTGAGGAGCTCAATTCTGTGTTAGAAGGTTTAGTTAGGATTTGCATGAGGAAAGATGCTTCACCCCCAAACCACTATCAGACCGTTTTCAGACAGGGGTAGAGATTTGCATATTGCTGTAAGGAAGGAGGAGCAGTTAAACTATGCTTAAAATATGAAATTCTAACAATACAGAAATTATTAAGATTGTCACAAAATATCAATGGCTGTAGCTTTCTTTGCCTTTTTTAATGGGCGGATATGTCTGGAAAAAGAATCCAGGCAGGAAAGGACCATCCTTGACCCCTAGTTGCTAATAACCATCAGATTGCATTATGAAGTTTTATGCCAAGCCCTCTGGCGCATATTTTTATTTTTTAAAAAATACTAATTAGCTAGCTTGTGGAATGAGATTATAATTATACCTGTGAACTCCCACAATGCGATTTGATTTGCTCTGCATTTGACAGGCAACGTGGTAGAAAGCACATGGAAATTCAAGTCAGGAGATCCTGGTTCGAGCTCAGCCAGTTCCTTGCTTTTGACCTTGAGAAAAATCATTAACTTCTCTAAATTTCATTTTTGTTTCCTGCTTACCTCACAAGATTGTGTTAGCAATCCAGTGTATGTGAAAATATTAAACTATAAAGCACCACAGAAATACATGTTACATTTTCATTGAGCCTTTTGATCATTTTTTTTCTTCAGCTGTTAAAAGAACAGAATATCCAATGTCAAAATGGCCAAGCAATTAATAGCTCAATGTTTAAAAACACAATAAAAGTCACATTATGTAGGTAGGAGATGATCATTTTATTTCTTTTTCAAATGAAATCAAGCCATTTTTGTGAAGTTTTTTTCACAGGAAGTTTGGAAACTGGCTTTTTAAAAAAATAATAATAATAGATAAGAATTATTCCTAAACTTCTGTAAACTGAAATAGAAATGATCTTCTTGATCTTTCTTACCATGAGTGTTCACTTTACAAACTACATCTCCTGGCCTTCGGGCATCTCCAAAACTTCCTAGGACACTGAATTCTCAGGGTCATTTGTGTCATGGGTCAAATGAGTGCTTGGGCACTGCAGCAAACTAGCAACAAAGTTAATGCGGAAACAGATAAAAACTGACCACAGAATATTAAGAACTGAAATGAAAAGACAGCTAAAAGGTTAAGTTCATATATACCACCCCATTTTTTTTTTTTTTTTGGAAGAGATAATGCCAGCAGGACATTCAAATTCAAATAGTTACCAAAGACCTCTATTTCAGAATATTTCTAAAATACAAACCCAAGTCATTTCTATCTCATTTAAATATCAATTAATTTAGGATGTTTGCATTTGTAACCTCAAGTTACTTAAGGTCTACCTTTTCTTTAGATAGAGAAATACATTTTGTATTGGGACCCATGCTCACTGGGCTATAATTTGCTGAGTAAAAGCATTTTGCAATGGAAAGAAAAAACAAGGACTAAAAGGTCTTTAAAATGTTAGATTATTTCATAGCATAACCCTTTCAGCCACTCCTTTGCTCCTGATGGCTCTCCACTGGCTCACGGAGAAAGAGATGCCTTATCTGAGTTCTTGAACAAGCTCTCTGGCTCTTGATACACTGAGGTGAGCCAACTTTACCAGGCTCAGGGCTCTGCAAAGAAGGAACAAGCAATACTGAAACACCAGCACCCTTGTCAGGAGCAATCATTTTGACATGAATCCACCTAATCACTATCATTACTATCTTGAGGCATCAATAAAATATTTTTTGCTACCCCATGGCATTCAATCTATCAAAGGTAAGCTTGGGCCATGGCCAAGAGGGTTTCGTGATCCAAGCAACAGAGCATTGCAACGCAGCCTCCATTATTTGGTTGCTCTCTGGCATGGACTTACATCAGCAGAAGCATAAAAATGGGAGTCCCGAACATAGCTGTTTAAGGGATTAAAAGAAGCAAAATTGATCAGTTTTTCCTACTAAAATTCATAGATGGCAGGGGTTCGCAGAGGTTTATCTTACAGAAAACTGCCCAAGTATATAGGATCAGATATGCTCACGCTGTCATACTCATATTTTAATAAGAAAGACCGAAATATGACGTGGATGTTTCCAGTTGAGTCAAACAAAATATCCTAAATTCCATGATATGTAGATTTACTTCTATTGGCAAAACAGTCAACCAACCAAACAAAAAACCCCAAACACTGCAACCGTTTCTAAAATAAAACCATCTGATTTTCCCTCAGTCAAACATTCATTCTTTAAGGCAAGGTATCTTCACTAGGAATCTTAAACATTGAGAAAATAAAGAGCCAAACTTAGCCAAACCCCTAAGGGTTGGGTCGAGTTAGTTACAAAAATATACACGCACCCCCGCCTGTATGTGCGCTGCTCCAACTTGTACCTGAAAGGCAAATCGAGGAGGAACAGTCGCGTGTTCACTGACCGACTTTGATATTTCATCTTTAAAAATATATCGTCACTCATTGAAATAAAAAGAAGACATGATATTGATAATACGCTTCCAAGTACAAATGGCTGGCTAGTGTGCAGACAGTTATGTGCATCAACAACAACTTAATAAATTGCACTTTTGTGGGCACTTTTCCTTTGTGGGCACATAATCCTTGATTTAATTAGCCCAATTAAGAGTATTTCAGAAAACCAAACTATTGTGTGTTTTTATCTCAGCCTTGGAAACGAAAGAAAAATTTTAGAATGCTCCGACAATTTGCCAGACTCTACCAAGAGTCCCTTATAGTGAAACAACCATCAGTGAAATGAATAAACCATTGATTTTACAAAAATCTCAATTATACTCTGAAAGTAACATAGAGTCCCAGTCAGAGCTCATTGGTTGAGAAGTCCTATGTACCTGGGTAAATGGGCAATTTTAAAGTTGGACTTTTGTTTTTACTTTTGATTGTTTTCTCCCCCCATGCCTCCTCATCAAGCGACTGTGATTACCCCAGGTCAGAGGTGCATAGCTGCGAGTGGGGAAGAAAGGATGGGGCAAGGAGAAGGAGGTGCTAAGAGGCTGGGAGAGAGCTTTGCCAGGTCACTAATGGCCTCTGGGGCAGCAACGTGGAGAACAGGCTGATGCTTCCCCTTTGATCTTCTAATTCACAATGATCATTAGTATTAACTCCGATTCTTCTGGGTGAAGAATTCCAGCTGTAGCCTTTTCAGTTTACCTGACCTAAGAAAATTCATCACCCATCCCATTAGGATTTCAATAACCAGCTAAGAAAAAGAAAAAGGCAGTTGCCCCAGAATCTGGAAACCACCCGCTTCATTATTAAAACAGAGTTTATATGATGTGTATCACAGAAGAATTAGGGCATTCCAGTATTCCCCTCGAGTAATTAAACAATCTACTCCATTTTCCTCCTGAGACAGATAATTCCCACTTGGGTGAAAACTAGTCAGGGCCCTTATCTCGGCAAAGCTGAAATCTGCTACCTTTGAAGTAGCAGAGATCTTTTAAAATTTAGAGGGTTTTGTCATTCGAGCCTGGGTTAGTTTCAGCTAAGCCTCGCTTTGGTCACAGGTGAAGGCAAACGTGAAAAAGTAGTAACTATAAGGATAATCTTATATATTTAAGAGAGCTGATTTTTGATAGGGTACATGGAAATCTGAAAGGAGAAAAATCTTCTCACTCCTTCATACTAGTTTCCGAGTGCCTTAATTTAATAATTAATAATTTATCAGCAGGTAACACATAGTGAGGAAGGAATCAAAGTTACCTGCTATCTCCACAAACCACTTCCCTGGCTCGGACGTGTGACAATGAAGGTAGGTAGCACAGGTTTGAAGAAGGGACTGCTTTCTTCAAAGACTTTGTGTTACCCTGATTGACATTTCAGGCAAGAATGTGAGAATATAGTTGTCCTGTCCTACCATCTGCTTGGAACTGCCCCCACGTCTTTTAGGACAGGCAGCTGAAGGATTCTAGCCCAGAAGGCACAATAAGAATACTCACTGTCAAAACTGGCAGAGTGTAGAGCTGAGGGAGATAGAGAGAAATAGAAGTGGGAGGAGAGGAGAAAATTCCATCTGCTACCTATCTACATGCCTACCTAGAGGCCCTTCTACCTGCCTCTTGACCTTTTGCTAACCTTGATCAACAGAATGGGTTATCTGGATACCAATTAGATGTACTTTTTCATCGTAATAATGCATAATGTTTCGAGAGTAATTCTTCCAAAATTGCAAGGAGAGATATGACACTAAGATGTCTCCAACAGATCTTGTTACTAAAAGTAAAACCAATGAAACAACATCTGTCTCTTCTAGAGCATTCAATTCCCAATTCAGTTCCATTTACTCCGTCCTTAGAGTGGCGGACCCGCAGGGCACTTTTCATCTAATAGTGTTTCTATGGAAACGCTATTCTCAACCTGGAAGATTCTACAACCCCTCACATTGGCTTTATCCACAATGAGAGGAAAGTCTTATAAATCAGAAATCAAGACATAAAGTTGGCTACACACAAAAAAAAATATTTTACGGGCTGGAAGTTCACACATACAAAAAGAAAGGAAATGAAACAAAAACACACAGCAAATATGTGTATCTGACTTAGGAACAAACTTTGTCTCCATAGTACAGCTTAACCTAATGGGATCCTTAAGATGGGGAGTAAGAGAGAAAATGTGAATGAAAATCCTCAATCTACCTTCAGGGTCACCTTCCCCAGTTCACCCTGAGGATCACCTCTCCTGCTGGTCAATGCCGAATGCTGACCCTCCGATGCTTTCTTCACCTGAATGTGTAGGTATGTGTTTTAACTACCCCCACTCTCCTAACTTCCAGTATTCCTGGGACACACAGCGGCAATAAACAGGAAAATATAGTCACTGCGTATTTTAAATAAGAACCACATTAACTGCTTTTCTATTTAGATTATACTTAAAACTGCAATATGATAGGGTAGGAAAACAGAAAAGAAAAGGGACCCTTGATTTTACCTTAAACATTGTATTTATTCCTTTTCCTCATTTTCACTAAGCCCTTAGACACACATGTTTGTAACACTATGTAGCAAAAGAACTGATAATATACAAAACACATCCAGTTTAAGCACTATGACATAGTAGGCTATGTTTACAGTTGGAATAATGCCTTCAAGAAGGAAAAAGAAACTTTGATGTTACATAGCCCCCTGAACTGATTGTGACTACACGGTGACTCATATACAAATATTAAGTACTTTTTAATTGTTTGCAATAATTTATCTTCAGGCAAATGCAAGCATTTCTATTCTATTAATAAATGCTTTTATTTTCTTCCTAATTCTTATTATATAAATCATGTCAGTCATTCTTTTCAATTCCAGGGAATAGTTTCTTTTAAGAGACCTTCTTTACTTATCAACACTGGCAAATGTTCAACTTAGTCTAAGCTGGGAATTTACCTCACTGAAATTTCCTTTTACCCCATAATCACCAAAGTTTAAAACTCGTTTCCTTTTTCTTTTATTGTTTTCATTATATACAAGTAGGTCCAGTTTAGCTTGCTAGAGACTGTGAGTCCAAGAAGGCAGCTTTAGTTCTCTCTTTGGAGTAGTAAAATGTGCTACTGATTAAATCTACCTGTGGATAACTACAGACCAGCACATTTTTCTTCTCGTGTAACTGGGGTGAAAATCCAGAAAGTTTTTTTTTTTTTTTTTTTTTTTTTTTTTGTTCAGGGCTTATTCTACTCTAACACAGAAATGCTTTAAAGCACTTTCAAGGGCAGATTTTTTTCACTGAATAAACCCAATGAAAGGATTGAGCCATTTATTTTAAAAATAAAAAATAGCAATTTGCTTTCAAAAAGTTATGTGATGTTTCAGAAGACACCATTTGGCATTTTAAAAAGATTAGTTTACAATTTGCTAATAAATTGCAACTGCTATTGTTTTAACTGTCCAGAATTTCAATTGCTCTTTTATATCTAGCAAGATTTCACACAGGATTTTCTAGATAAGTTGCATTAATCACATAGCAATAATGTGATCATTTAAAATTTGTACACAGTCTTCCTAATGAATTGTGCATCCCTGAAGACCTCTCAGAACTTGAAATAAAGTTACTAAAGGATTAGTACTGAGTTGTCAGTAGTTACTTACATTCAGACAAACAACAATAACTCTCTTTAAATGTTATAGGTTTTTCCATAGAATTCATTAGAATTAGCTCTTGACTATAAATATCACCTGCATTCCTTTAAGAAAGGTAACAAAACAAGGGTAAGGGCATTCCTTATAACTGGAGATGTGTTTGCTCTTGCAGTTAGAGAAGAGGGCAGGAATGTTTCTCATGGGGGCGGGAGGGAAAAGGGTGAAGAATTTAAACATATCTCCTAACTTTGCTCCTTAGATGATGTTATAAGGACAATTAGCTTTTTAGAGACCATTATGATTACCAATATTTCTATATGAGCAGAAAGCAATGGAGTCAATAAGAAGGGTAGTAATACCCAACAGAAACCACAAGGCAACTTCTATGAGCATTCATAGAAAGCCAGGGAGACATGGATGAATGGGCTTCCCCTTCCAGGGCAGTGGCATAGGCCAGTAAAGACCTCAAAACTGAAGACAATTAGTCAGGCCTCCGGAAATCAGGCAGTTCATGAATAATTTCTATTACAATTGCCCCAGTAACACACAGTCCACAGAAGCATTGCAATGCAGGTAAAATCATTCTGGTTGTTGGAAAGTTTATTTTGTTTTGTTAAGATCATACAGCTCTATGCAAGAGTCTTCACAAGAGTATGATTTAGAAAAAGAGGAAAACTGGCAGATGAATAAAATAACTTGCTCTCTCCCTCTCCTGATTCTGTCCGAACCCATATTTGATTATATTTTATTCAGGGACATCTCAGTTCAAAGTAAAGCCAAAGCTCCTGTGTGAATTGAGATGGGAGCTGAAGAAACCTATTTGTTTTTTCTGTTAGTGTAGGAAATAGAAATAGTTTGGTAATGACTTCAGAGACAACCTGATTTTATACTGTCATTCCAACTCATTCCTCAAAGTAGGTTAGGTGGTTAGCTCTGGTGATGAAATATCAGCATGGTTGCATCAGCACCTTTGACCAATTGTCACTTCTTATCTACATGTCTTCTTATTTGTTTTTCATGATATGCCCTCAAGACCCTGGTCCTCTTTCCCTCCCAGTTCATTAGTGGTTGATTAGTTCTCAATGGAAATTTGCACAAGGCAGATCTCAAAATATCTACTACATGTGACAAGTGTCATATAAGTAATGGCACCCAAATTAGATTTTAGGTAAACCTAACATGATGTCAAACTCATAACAGCTAACACAACTTAAATCTTCAACTAACTTCCAGCATTAACCAACCTCTAAAATTTACTTAAAAACTGTCAGTGTAGTCTAGTTACTGTTTGGAATCATGATTGGGAAGAGAAGGGAAGAAACTTTTTTTTTTTTTTGGTTACTCCTGCCACTCTCAATTTTTATTTTGTTCACAGAGGCTGGAAAATCTGGATTATTTTACACCCTTGAGTGTTACTGGAGGCACTGCCTCTTATCTAGAGGAGCAGAACCAAGGTGGCCTTCGGATGTCCCCTGAGTTTGTCTCCCTGTACCAGACCAACTCAGAACACAGCTTTGAAAGTGAGCCAGGGTATGAGGGGAATGGACATGTTTATGACAATGCAGAATTAACTTCGATATTTAAGGGAAAAGATGACTTTAAGAAAAGCAAACTAGGCTAAAAATAGTAACATAGAAGATTTTTCTCCTGACATTAAAAAGAACTCAAGAGTTTTAAGCATTCATTCATCTAGTTAGCTATGCTACAATCTGTCTAAATTCATCCTTTGTCCCTAATATTGAAAGTCTCCTGGTCAACAATTTTGCTGGTTATTAAAATATTACTTTATCCATAAATTTTCATTTTGCCTTCTTCCTTCATGCCATTAAATCAGTATGCACTTATAAAAATATCCACCAAAATATTATTATTATAAATATTTTGAACATGAAATTCATTTGGAACAATAACCAAACAAAACAAATCCCCCGGTGGCATAAAGCCCCAAATCTCCAGTTTCTCACATCTCCAGGAGAATTCCTGCAGTGAAAACAGCAATACTCACACAGACAATATAAACTGTTACTCTGCTTGAAAAGTCACCAGGGACTACACAGGAAGAGCTGACTCTATATTGCTGTTTTCCTTTACAGTTCTAAATACAGGGACAACTTTCACTATGGAGCTCTGACTCACACAAATGTTTTGTAAGGAAGCCAGTGCATTCAAACCACTTAAAAGCAAATTATGTGATCATCTTGCCATTGCAACATGATTTAAATTTTTGTGGACCATTCACTATAAAGGTCCACTACACCACTGGAAGATATTAAGTCTTTCCCTCTGGGGTTTGGCTTACTTTCTTCCTAGTAGGAGCTGATTCTAAGCACTGAAGGGTCACACTTAGAAAAGCAACATCATTGACATACATACTTAAAATCATAAGTGCACATGAACTCCTAAACCTTGTAACTTACAAAAGTTAATAAAATTGCAATAGTGAATTTCAAATAAAACTTCTCACTTGGGGTATGTATCTAAGAAACAAGTGCTAACACTTTCATACAAACTGTGGGAACACAGTGATTTATGAAATATTCTAAGTCCAGAGGGATACTTTTTTCTCATTTTTTTTAATCAAAACTGGTTCATTGTCCATATTTAGTTTACATACGTCATTTAGAATCCACTTACTGTTAGATGCTGGAACAGCCACGCCCTCATGATATTTGTGGCTACTTTGGGAAAGATGCCACGCTTTTTGTGACGCTTTTTGTCCTTATCAGGGTCATCATCGTCACCTGTGCTGGGGGAAGCTACACTGTTGTCCAAGCCATCACCTGCAAACATAGTGAATCAAATTTTGACTGATGCTACCTTGACATGCTTTATTCAAATAGAATGCCTTTGGATATAAACAAAACCAAAAGAGCAATTGAAATGATTAATAGTTTCTTTGGTACTGTTGTTGTGTTTTTGTTTTTGTTTTCAAGACAAAGAGAAGGAACAAGGCCTAGGCTCAAAAGTAGTCAAGTCTAAAGAACTTCTAAAGAACAGTGCTAAAGGTCAAAGGGAATGGAGGGAAATATCCAATCTCTTTAGTGGCTTTGTTGCCATGGTAATTATTCCAATATACATAGCTGAGCCAGGTTAAGTGTAACTCTTACTGGGGAGTTAAAACTGGTGGCAGTCATTAGCAGCAGTGCTGTCACTGCTAGGGTATTCAAATTCCACAGACAGTCATTGATGTCAACTTTTGAGAAGATGCATTTAAGACATCAACTATTTCCACAAGTGATCTATCTTAAGACTAGTTAAACTAGGATGGGGAAATGTAGGTAATCTGTCATATAAGCAGTTTGACATAGGAATTCTTCAAATAGAATACAATTTTTCTTATAATAGAAAAAGAGCATCAAGTTTAGTAAGGGAAAAAACTCTTGACATAGTTTCTTAATTAGAAAACAATTACTATTTAAATCAAATATAGTAATGCTAAATTCACAGTAAATTGGAATTGGATTACACTAATAATCAAGGCAGTCTCTATAAATTTGTTCTAGATTTAAATTTTTCTCACTAAAAAGTCACCTGTTAACATATTCCTTTATACTGGATCCTATTTTTCTACTGATTTTTGTTACATTTAAATTGTGTCTTCTAGAAAATATTTTGGCTCTGTGACACAGTGAAATAAAAATGTAATATTCCTTTTATAATGCCATACTTAATAAGAAAAAATTAAGATTTCAATCCATATAATCACGTAGTCCAAAATAAGTCACAAGGTACAAATGGAAAGGAGCTATTTTTTGTCTTGGCACCAAAGTCAAAAGGGAAAACAACAATGGACCAAACCCACCACGCTATAAAGTAGCTTAGCTTCTGTCAAACACCCTTCCCCAGCCAGCCACAGTTCTCACCTAGCACCCCTGCTCTTCAGGGAAGCTACTGGCTTTTAGAAACTGACAGGTTGATCTGGGCCCAGAAAGAAGAGCTATAGCAGCCAGGCTTAGCAATGAGGTAACAAATACACACAAGAGCACATTCACTGGGTCAAATAAGCCATTGGAGAGCAATCTACATGACCCAAAGAACAGGATACTTTGGTAAGACAAGTTTCCTGGTGACTGCGCGGTGGAATGAGCCTTAGATTCATTTAGGTAGTTTCATAAATTTCTGTATTTCTCATTTTTGTTATTTAGGGTCCACATAACACAAAGAATTCTCTATTATGTTGTCTTCACTTTCTTCTCTCTAATCTATAGTAGTTATGCTCCAAAAAGTCAATTGTTTTTAACAGATCCCTCAGGGGACCCACCCCCTTTCCCTGAAAAAAGAAAAGCGCCCCCCACATTTCCCTCCCAGATTCCCCAGATTTGTACTGAGCTAAAGTTTAAAAATTTTGTTGGGTGAAGAACAGACTAATCCCAACATTTCTACTAATATTGCAGCATATGCCACAAATGCAAAACTTTTGCAAAACTTTCCGAGTTTAACATTTTATTAATTTAAAATCCACAATTTTATGGTATTTAAAATCCATCTATTTTGTTAAAGTTCCACAGACTCATAGCTTGTGTTCTCACTGTAAAAGGTCACGAAGACCTGGAATTCCCAAGACGTCACCATGTCAGTGGAGAAAGCGCCATATTCTGTGACTGGCTCAAGGTCATGCAGCCGGGCACAGAGCTGTTGGGGTCTGCACTGCACCAGACACCCACACCCCTAAATCAGTGCTCCTTCCACCTACCAAACTCACTATTTGCATAACTAAGTGTTTTATGAGAAGTCCCCTTGGATTTGCTTAATAAATTCTTTGAAAGTCCAGTATTTAAAGAGGCTTTTTATTCAGCGAAGCAATTTACCATATAAAATAACAATTCATTAAAGAAACATGAGAAAAGAAAACAACTCAACAGCATTTAAAATTTCAATGGGCTAATCCACTTTCAATATGCATAAGGTAACCAAGGAAAAGAAACATATTACTTGATCATTGATTAAAAATGAAAAGCTTATAACCTCACAATACTGTTTTTCACCACCTCTCTGAAATTGTTTTCCACCTTTAAAAAAAAATAGCCTTTTTATCCATCTCAAACCCCTTCAGATTAATTTAGCAAGCAATGCCTTAGTGCCTGCCTAGGAGAGAATTCATTGATAATTTATGGAAATATCTACTATAATCCAGCAGAGATGACTTTTTTCCAGCTTTGTGCATCAATAGATAATCAAGGCCTTAAAGCAACCTTAGCTTCCCATTACCTCGGGCAAAAGAATTCCTGAAAGCGTGCCTTGAGGGCACCTGAATTATATACTCCATTAGGAGAGGAAGGCTTTCTGCATTCCATGTGTAACACTCACCAGAACCTTTCCTGTTTATTTCTGCTGTATGAAAGTAGAAGCATTAGGAACAGAATTTTTTAAGTGAAGACTTATGTAGATACAATGGAGAAACCTTTCAAGCAGGAGCCAGATCACCTCTTCAGTCCCTGGCAGTGACCTCTCCCGAATAAAAGGTTTCTATTACATCATTAGCTCAAGCCAAAAACAGCCTTGGCTTAATGCACAGTTTGTTCTTCCTACTGTTTTTAGGCAAATACAGCTACTTTACTCCCATCTGGGAGGGAAATTACACTGCTGGGTTGTAATCTAAGACAAGATTTTCATTGGAAGCAAATGCTTTCAATCCAGTGTAAATACTGGTGCATGTTCAGAAAAGCCTAAAACAATAAACCCTGCTCCTTTCCGACACAAGTTAGGGAAATGGAGAAGATGGGGAAGGAGAAGAGCATAATAAAACAGACTATTCTAAAAGCAAACACTTCCATAGATTTTAATAAATTGTTTAACCTCTTCCACTTTCTAAAATTGAAAATTGATCTGGAAACGCCTCCACCTCGGAGGAAAGTCTAAATGGTCAATTGTACCTTTAGCATTTCCATGCACTCTGCAATTTGATACAGTCACCTCCACGCGGTCTCCGGAGGATTTATTCCCTTTTTTTATTTTTAAGATCACTAAACAAACTTGGAGAACCGCCGGCCGACCACACGGCAGCAGGCAGCAGCTCTGAACCACATTTGTAAAATGTCAGCAGTGACTTCATTCCTGGAGCTGACTTCTCCTGCCGCCAAATGAAGGCAAACTGAAAAGGTGGAAATAATCATAAAAATGATGCTAGTCCATAAACAAGCTTACAGCCTCATTAGGATAGCAGTAGGCTCCAGTGGGTGATTTATGCTCGTTTTGCTGATGCTATGAGGAAACGCCATAGGGCGACTTTAGCCAACTGCTAATGGTTTCTGACAGCTTCTTAGCAACTAGTGCAAGCAACGTTGTGGCGTTTGCTAGTGACAGAAACCGAAAATGTCATATTATCTGCCCATGTGTCATGAAGTCCGTGTGGCAATTAACTAGCAGGCCAGTGACTGAGGGGCCAGAGGCTCCTGAAAATGGCCTTTGGCTATGCAGAGGCAGCCGCCAGGCGCTGAGCGCACACTGGCTGCACGCATGACACATTCTAACACAGAAACCCACTCCCTGCAACTTCCTCGGCCCAGATGAGACCCGGCCACTGGAATCCCTTTTTTCTCCCTCACTGAAGTGAAACTCTGGGTTCCTTTCTCTCTAGGCACAGGCTCTGGCGTTATCAGAAGACTGTAAAGCCATCTGCTTTGATATGATTATCCGAATGGCTCTTTAATTGGCAAATACCTGGTTCTGGGTCTTTTGGACACTGGATTCAAAGGTGCTGGCTACAGTATTTTTCTGCTCTCTCACAAATTAGTCTAAAAGGATTTAAGATCACTGAAGCAGACTCATTCCCTGTCAGATTTCGAGGAGCAGAGGAACTCTGCACAGCAACAAGACACTATTTAAAAAACACCAGGCTTCTAACAAGCAGGGGGAGAATCTTGGCCACACTTTTCAGTTTCCGAGCTATCAAAACCATGCACTATATGTCAAACTGTCAAACCTTTCAGCGTGGGCCATTTGCCCTTTCAAATAATATTTAAGAATTGTTTTTACAAAATTTTATAGGCCATGGTCTAGTGAAAGAGGCCAACCAACAAAGAAAGGAATTTGTACTACAATTCGTCTACGGACAATTTCTTGTGAGACCTGGGCCTGTCCCTATGGAGCAAGGCAGGTGACCTGTGGCAGCTCCCAGGCTGTCAGAGAGCTCAGATTTCAAACACGCTCAACTCAAACATCCCGAGTCGCCTATTTAAGCATGCCCAGGCATTTAGGCTGTGCTATCTCGTGCCTTTCAAGGCAGGATAAAGCGGCATTTATCGTATTCAGACCATTCAATGGGTCAGACTGACCGTGTCAGCAGGGGCTCCTCTCAGGCAGGTCAAAGCCCTGCTCCCATTTTTCTCTCCCTGCTAACTCCCTCCTTCCTCCCAGGGCGGCCATTCCCCAAAACCTACTCAGAGTGAGGCAAAAACAAAACCCCCCAAAAGCGCCTAAGATTTACATCACAACTGATCGGAACTTCCCGTGTCAGTGGGCCATCAGGTAAAAATAAAATGGGTTGTCTGTCAGAGGGTCCTTTATGTCATAGAGGCAAAACTCCTAATTAGGGATATGAACTTTCAACTACCAGGGCAAATGGACGTGTAAGGTTGTGGACTCTCTTGTTTGGCTAGAAGTCAAGCTGGAAGCCATAGTAGCTTCAAGATCATTTTCATTTACAATTTTATATTGAGACTTCATAGTTTTGGGCCCAAATCTCTCTTTAACTTTCACTTCTCTCCTCTTCCAGTATTTAGGAATAGTGTGTTTATCCCAAAATGTTCCTAGACTCAAAAATCAAGACCAATTATACTTGTATCTTTCTATACTGAGTAAATTCTATTGTGCCTTGAAAGTTGTCTTCAAAAGCATGCTTATCAATGTATAGTTCATGTTGTAAGGCAGCTAAATTTTCACATAAATAAGAATATTGTCCCATATTCTGACTGTCAACAAAATGAAAGCATAGCACAAAGGTTTTCTTTTTTCTTTTGTGTGTTTTCTCCCATAGCATATCTACATGAGAGAACATGGTATCTCACCCCTTAAAAACTGCATAGAACATCCCTGCCTTTCTAGTGGCTGCTGTTGCAAACACTCAGCAATATGGAAAGGTCGGGTTGCATTTGTACTGGCCTACCTGGGAGTGACTGATAGGCCAGGGTTGTTAGGAAAAATGCAAAAACTTCCCCAAACCCACTTCTCCAGATCATGGCTGTGCCTAGTTAGCCAGAACTCAGGTGGGATAATGTCCCTGTGCTATGTTAAGAGGATAAATGGTGAGAATTATAGACATCCCTTTCTCAGGAACCAGCTAGAATATTTCAGAGGTCTTAAGGAGATGTTTCATCTTCATTTAGAATGCATAATAGCTGCCAGAATGATTTTTCTAAAGCACATATCTGATCATTTCACCCTGGTACTTAAAATCCTTCTGTGGCTACCCTTTGCCTTCAGGATAAAGGTCATGCTTTTTAGCCTGGTGTGGGAGGCCTTTCATGATCTCTCTCCTGGGTGTTTTTCCAGCCTAGCCTTTGCCAAGTCCCCATATGCACCGGCACTCACCGCCCCACCTCTAGTCCTGGGCCTACTTGAAGTTCTTGTGGCACCATGCACTGCTCTCTGCTACCTCCTTGCGTTTCCTTATGCTAGTCCCTTTCCCTGCAAGCAGCCTTCCCTTCCTTCCTCCAACAACGTGGCAGACTTCTTGGTGAACTTCAAAACTCAGCCCAACTGCCATCTCCTACAAGAGGCATTTGCTGATTTAGTGACACACTAGCCTCACCTCCCAACCCTGAATGAGTTTTCTTTTCCTAACATCGCTCCATCCTAATACACATGGTACTCTGCTAAAACTGTTGATCTCCGCATGTCCCCTCAACTTGATTATAGAGTATGAGAAAGCAGAGACCAAGTTATATACCTCTCTGTTCTCAAACCCCAGTGTTACCCAGTGTACATGGTACGAACTTGTCCATTGCTTATTATGATAAATGAATGAATGAATGAATGAAGAATGCATTTTTTCACTTCATGGAGAAAAACGTAGTTTCCATTTTCACCTGTTACATATCTTTTTGAGATGTATCTAAATTAAACTCTAGAGAAATATTCACCAAGGAAATTCAATAAACGACTATAAGAAAATAAAAGAAATGCATTTGGGATGTTTCTTTGAAACCTTTTAGCTCATCTTGGACAAAAGGCAGACTAAGAGTTAAGGTATCAGAATTCTGTATAATGTTTGCCATAGCCCTTCAGAAATATAACACTACTTTCTGCAATTATAATTTAGAATAATTTACTTAACTAAAATTTCTTGCTGTTTGTGCATCTTTCCTGAGTTTAACTTTAAAAAATAAAACAAAGCTATTTCTTTCTGTATTTTTCCCACAATGAATTAATTGTATTTCCCCCTTTCTCCCAGTTTTACCATAGCTAAGAAACTCAACTGTCTCTAAGCAGACAGTTTGATCCTGAGCTTAAACTCCAGGCCCACACTTGAAACATCTGGTGCTAAACGTAAAACTCTAGAACTCTGGCTTTCCTTGGTTTTTTCAAGTATTTGTATCAGTCTTTCCCAAAGCATTCCCGTACACCTGCCTCGGTAATTTTTCAGCAACAGGTTATCTGAAGACCTTAGTATCTGAAGCTGGTACAGGCTGAAATGTCACAGGATCCCAGGAGACATTAGAAAGATTTTTGTAAGACATATGAAAATGTAATACAACTCCTTAAGTCTTATTTTCAGGAGAAATGCAGTATACTTCTTACGTCTCCAAATCTGCAACCAATGTACAAATATGCAATAGTCTAACTCCGATGATTAACTTGTTAAGTTTAACTTTAATCAGGATTCTGTTAACTCCTTGGCCTCTCTTTTGTATCTCTTCTCGTCCTTAGGTGTTTAAGGTTTCCTTGTTCTTCTTAGTTCAAAGTGATTCCCAGCTGATCAAAGAAAAATGACAAAGGAAAGCATGTTCTCATATATTTTACTTCACCACCCATAGCTTTCCTCAAAATTGTAGGTGGTTCCTTTGGAAACCAAAATAAGGAGTTAGCTTTGGGCTCCTGCTGGGGCAGTGCTAAGTTCTAGATGAGGCTTCACAAATGCCCTGGGTTATAGACAACAACGGCACCGAAGGAAGGGATGGAGCTAAGAATGGTGGGGGAGAAGATTAAAAATAATCAAACATTAAATAAACATATAAGTGGTAGTTATAAAAAGAAATGGCTCAATATGCTTCCTAAGGTTGGCTCCACAGAGATTTGCCATGAGGCTTTTCCTTCCTAGTTGGATTTAGGTTTGTTAAATGGTGACAAGAAAGTGTTAATAGTTAACCACTGTGGAATGAGCTCACAGCCTTATCCTGCCCTTTTGTGGACTCCTAACATCATAGAAACCTAAGGGAAGAAATGGAAACTCAGAGCCTGGAGAAAGTACCTCTTCCTGTCAATACACTGACTGCCTCCTTTCCCAAAAGGTAAAATGCACCGTTTAAAAATGAGCCCCCTATATGTCACCATCTTTTGCATAAACAGTCATTCTTCTTATTCATTCATTCATTTAACAAAAACATACTAAATTCCTACTACATCCCAAACACTTTGCCAACGTTTAGAGACACAAATGGTGAAGAAGATCAGAAAGAGTCTGTTTCTGTCAAGGTTTCCAGGTAGAGGACACAGATGTTAAATGAAATAATCGCGGTAATAAACGTACACTTGCAAACTGAAGCTTAATCAGAAATACAAATCCATGAGTGTGTGAGATAAATAGAATTGACTTAGGCTGGAGCGATCTAGAGCAGAAATCTGAAGAGTAGCGAAAAGGCGACTAGCTGTAGTGGGCAGCCTAAAAGAGGGCAAAGGAAAGCATTCCGGGCAACAAGAACCACGCGTAGCAAGGCCTCGTGTGGCTGGAAAAGCCGAAACCTGTGGAAGCAGAGCAAGCTGAGGCTGGAGAGCTGGGAGAGGAAGACCACACAGGGCCTTATTTACCCCTGGGTTCTGAGAGGCGTGACCTGTCAGGGTATTTCTGTGGAGTCAGGAGTGTCGTCTCCATTGCATACCCTGCTATTACCTATATTTGATCAAATAAAGCCTCACTCTCCAGTCTCTTTCTAGTTCAACCTAACAAATTGCCCAATTCCGAACTAAGACTGAAGAATGAGGGACAACGGAAAAGCACTGAGTCCATTCAGGTAGACCCCAATTAGGCCCAGATTACATTCTGACGTTGATTGGAGCGTTGGTCTCTTAGGCATATAGAACATACTTTCACATAGAAGCAAGCTATGAAGGGTGTTAGGTCCTAAGCTTAGCTCAGCAAAGCCAAAGTAAATTCACTAAGTGAATAAAGCTCCAACTGATTATCTGAGCCTTGGGTGCAGAAAGTCAGAAAGCGCAAGAATAAGGGGGAAGATATGTTTCTTCTCATATTCCGTGCATGGAGCCAGCCCACGAAAATACTGAAATATGTGTAATTGACTTTAGTACTTCTCTTTCTGCATCTCTCTTCTGCTACATAGCATCCCTCTCCTGGAATTTCCATGTGCTTCAATGCCTTGGAGAGGCTCTTAGCCTCCCACTGTGGTTACCTCACCTGCACCTATTCTTCTTCTCTGAATTTACCCACATCATTTCCCAACAATAAAAATGTCCGTCCTTTCAGGCTTATTGATCTAAGCCAGACTTTAGGTAGAAATCTGAAAGAACTAATTCCGATTAGGAAGAAATGACTAATGCCCTCCTCACCTTCCCAGAAGTGTTGGCATTTTAAAAAGATTTGTTAATGCAAATGAATGTGAACCTTTAAATGGCAGAATTTCGGGTAAAGTAATAACAGAAGGTTTTTAAAACTTACAGCTTCTGTTGGAAAATTAAAAAAAAAAAATCAACAGATATCACTCTTTCGAAAGAGCCCAGTGTCAATTTCCAAACGGATCATTATATCGTACCATCTCTCCCTTTTACCCCCGAACCCTGTGTTCCCCTGCCTAGATTTAGGAAGCCAAGCTTATTCACAAAAATCGTTGTGACACTGAATGGATTCTGTGGACATAATGCAGTGAGAATATGAGTAAGAGATCTAGGTTGAACATTTGTGTGCATATGTAGGTCATTCACAATTTGGGTGTTTATAAGTCAGGGATTGGCACTCTTTTGAAATAAATTTGGAATAACTTCTTTACTACAAATAACACATTCAATTAAGTTTCTATAACTTCATGATTTTTCACTCTCAACCCAAATAATATATTGAATGTAACTGGGTGAAAAATACGGGAGAAAACCAAATAACTGAGACACAAAATGAAAAATATTTACTGGATTTTTATAGAATACAAAAAAATTTTTGTAAAAATCTTAATGTGCATTTCATGGGATTAAAAGAAGAGAGTGGACTTTCTACATTCACAAAAAGTAAAATTGTCAGTTGAAATAGGTCAATATTCGCATTTAAAGCTTACTTAAGACTTATTTTATGCAAGTGTTCACACAAGTAGAGTACCGTGGACAGATACAACATATACCAAGAAACTGGATAAATTTTGCAAGTTTTTTTTTTCTTGAATCATTGTACTTTGTTCTTTTGAGATAGGAATACCTTTTCCTAGTAATTCAATATGACTTTTGACTCGAATTCCCCTCAGGGGAACAATAGCAAATTAGTTGCCTACACACAGAGGACAAACAGCAATGATGAATAGGAAAGAAAAAAAAAAAAAAAACATAGATTTTACTCATTTTTCATCCATTCAGCATTTTTTTTACAACTAAACACCATGGAAAATCCCTGCAAAAACAGCATAACTTCTTAATGGAGTTGTAGAAACTTCATGATGTGAATACACTGCAAGATATTACTGAAATCTATATATTTACACTAACAGTAAAACAAAATGGAAATCCCCCAACTTTTTTCTAAGAAAATAAAGAAAACACACTTGCCATTGCAAAGGTAAAATAGTACAAAAATTATAAGCTTTTATTTTGAATCAACAGCTCAGAAAGCATTTTAGGAACCAGCACCTTGCCTATTTTTGAAAGTTATTTTAAGTTCTATGTAACCATGAAAATAGACTTTTTAGGAAAAAAATGCCATTCATAGGTTCTTATAGATAGGCAGATACACACATACACATAAACAACATTTATTTTTGTGATATCTCCAAAAACTTGCCATATAATTTATTTTTAAACTTCTACAGTACTGTGCCGAAGTATTTATTATGTTTGTATATGTGTATATACACACACTTTTAAACAGACAAAATAGCATTTATTCAACAAACTCAATTTATATAAAATACACTTGAAAAGTAGGATTAAGAAAAGGTCTCTGACATCCAACTTAAAAGCAGTGGTTCTCAGCATTGCAATATATAAAATCATGTGGTAGTTTTAAAAATCCTGATGCCTACACTGCACTCAAGACCAATTAAATCAGTATTTTGGGGGGTGGGGTAAAATTGTGATTTTAAAAACTCCAAGTTGGTTATAATGTACAGCTAAGTTTGAGAACCATAGATTATATGTCACAAAGTTCATATACCTTCTACAGAGAAATGACCATAAGATCCTCAGTCAGAGAATAGTTATGTTCATTTTAGATGCAATTCTCGAAAGTTTGCTCATCTGGTTTCTGGC